>PVIA01006428.1:40116-97989 GCA_004024845.1 Tonatia bakeri | reverse complement strand
CAATTGACTATGATACACTGTATTACAATTACAGCTCGAATGGATTTCTTTTTAATTTATTTTTCTCTTAACGCTCTCCTCCGTGGTAATTCCGAGACTAATTGTCCTCGAGATCATCCTCGGCAGTGAGAAGGATCATGAATTATTGCGGTGCACAGAGGCCGCGGCCGCCGCTGCTGGGCCTCCGGGGCTCCGCCCCACCTCCCTTTGTCCTCCCGTCCAGCCCCAACCCCTGTGATCCAAAGTCCACACAGAACGCACCCCTGGGGGGCGCTCCTCGCTGTGCCCTTGGGTCCCGTAGGCTCAGCATAGGGACGCCCACCAGCCCTGCCCTGGAACCCCTGCCTGGGAGCGGAGGAGGCCCCTTCTGGCTCTGAGGGCCTGTGCCTCTGCTCTGGATTCTTGAACACGCCTCTCTCCACGCTGGGCCTCAGTCTCCCCATCTGGGAAGCGGGCCTGAGGGTATCAGGGCCCCTGCCGCTGTGACGCTCTGTGAGTCTGTGTACAGTTCAGGGTGGCGTCTGTGTCTTTCCTGTCAGGCCCCAACTCAAGGCTGGGCTGTGGCTTCCCAGGCCCTCTGTCCCTTTCCCATCTCTGCCTTCAGTGTTGTGCCCGGGAGCCCTTCCTGTTCTGAGCCACAGTAGCCCTGTGAGGCCCAGCTGCTGGTCCCCACCCCACCTTCTCCTCCAGCGGGGTCTGCCGGGGGCCACCTGGGCATGCAGGTGCTGTGTCATCACCAGCCCCCTTTCCGGACGGGACCAAGGTGCGGAGGTGCCAGGGCTGTGACCCCACACTGTGCTGGGCCGTGCTGGAGTCAGGCTGGGTCCCCGAGCTGGGCGGCTGTGCAGGCCAGCCCCACTGCCACCGTGCACCTGGAGAGCGCCTGCCTCCATGTCCCTGGGGCCACTGGTGGCCTGGGGGGGCGGGCAGGGAGAGCCTTTCAGAGCCCCTGGCCCCAGCTCGTGGGTCTGGCTTGGCCTGAACAGCCCACCCAGACAACTGCCTGTGACCCCTGCAGGCGGGGTTGTCAGAGCAGAGGGGACGTGACCCACGGTGACCTCTCCGGTCTGTGAGTGTCTCTGCGTGCACACGCGCGTGTGTGTGACAAGGGCCGTTCTCAGGGCTGCGCCCGCCTGACACCCAGCAGGCTGGGGGCAGTGCATGTCCTGGTCTGGGCCTCGGTTTCTGACGTGCGGCAGGGGGGTGGACGAGGGGCAGTAGTGTGGCTCTTTCAGCCGACCAGAAGCCTGGCCCTCAGACACGTGCAGGGCAGGGGGTCACTCACAGACCTGTGGCAGACAGGGGAACTGTGGATCCAGGCCTGGTCATACTGGTCCGGACCCAGGCTCTGTGCCCCAGCGCTGCCTGGCCCCTGCCCGTCCTGGATTTGGGGGCAAGCGGCTTCCTGGGGCCTCCGAGCGGGTTTGTCTGGGGTCCCCGGATGGGATGCAGCCATGGGCTGGGCACCTGTGCACACACAGCCCGCAGCTGCCCCTGCCCTCCCTTGGCCTGCACAGCTCTGGCACCACAGGGGCTGCCCTGCTGTGTGGGGGCGTGGACCCTCGAGGAGGCCGAGCTGCTATTTCCATCATGGGCTGTGTCTGCAGAAGAAAGAGGAATCGGTAGTGGAGGTGCTAGAAAGGGGTGCATCCAAGCGAGGGGAGCCCCATGCTGCTCCCGGCACTGCGGAATCAGCCCTCGGGCTTCCAGAAAGGTCCAGCATGGGGGAAAATGTCCTGCCTGCCACCTCTGGCCTCACGGCAGCTGCCACAGGTGAGGCCAGCTGGGCCATTGGGAAACACGCTGACCCCATGGGCAGAGGAGGCCAGAGCCCCATGAGGGCACGGTCACACAGGCTGGGGGCAGGGTCCTGTTTGAGTGCTTGGTGTCCCTCCGCCACCTGTCATGCTGGCCACAGGGGGACAGCACCCGTCACATGACCTCGCAGTCTGGCTTTGCTGGTGTCCACCTGGGCCCTCAGCCTGCTGACCACCTGTGGCAGATGGTCAGGGTCCGCTCGGAGCAGGTGGCCGGAGCCTGCTCTGGGGTTCTGACACTGCACTGTGGTCCAGCCCCACCGTGGTCCTGACAGTAGAATGGGGGGCGGGTTCTCACATCAGGTGCCTTCACTGTGAAATGGGAGCTTCCCCTAAAGGTGTGGGGCAGATGCCACTGGCCACTCGTCAGGTCAGCTCTTGGCACACATGGCCGTACCCTTCTCTGTCGCCGTCTGTCTGGAGCAGGTGGGAGCCCACGTGCCCTGGGCGTGGCAGACTGGCTGGGGAGGCCTCTGAGGCCCTTCCAGGTGGGACCACAACAGAATAGCAAGGACCCAGGGGGGCCGAAGCGACCTCTGGAAGTCCTGCCTGAGATCAGGCCTCGGGCCCGCATGGCTGCATGCTGCAGCTGGGACGCGCCTTCTTTGCGCTTCTGCTCCCGGGTGGGGCTGTGAGCAGAGATGCCGGGGAGCTGGGATCCAATTACGCACCAGGTGTTATGTATGGGGCATGCCAGGAGCCATCGATCCTCAGGGTGACAGATCGGCTGTGAATCGGGTAATAGACCAGCTTGTAAATGAGATATATTGGATTGTGCGAGCAGCCTGGCTGGGTGTCGGCGTGAGGGGATGGGGCAGGTGTAGGAGTGGGGAAGATGTCTTTCAGGCGGGGTGGAGAGGCATCCACCCAGCACCTGGGCCCCAGGGGGAGGCTGGGGAACCCCGCTTCATGGGGGCTGGGTGTTCCAGGGACTGGCCACAGGCTGACCTGGGTCCCGCCAATGTCCTTCACGGCCAGGAGTCTGATGACCAGGGTCGGGGCTCAGAGCACAGCCCTGAGACACAGTGATGGTGCCTGGGCCCCGTGGGATCACATTTCTCATCTCCTCGGCTCTTTGCTCCATTTCGTAGCCAAACACTTGAGGAAGAATCCCGCCAGTGCACAGAAACTCTGGACCCGCTCAGGCCCACCTGTCCCCGCTGAGGGTCTCTGTCCCTGGGGGAGGCCCCTGAGCACCACTGATGAGCCCCTTCGGCAGGGCCCCAAGCGGCGTCTGCCCTGGGCTCTCCTTCCACTGCGTCACGGGGCCCAGTGACGAGATCTTCAGTCGAAATGAGCAATCTCAATGGCTGTTAACGTTCTGTGTTACAATCCCTGTGTGAAGTATTTTTAACGTTCAGCATAAAACAGCCTGTCGCTGCCGGTAACGCAGCCACCAAGACCTTGCCAGGAGCCTCGGCCAGCCTGTGGGCGGAGGCGCCCGGCAGTTGGCCCTGTCAGTGCAGGCTAGGGCAGGGCTCGCTCCCCGAGTCCCGCAGTGTGGTGGGTGGGGGGGTGGGGAGGAGAACAGAGACCCAAAGGGAAAAGAATGGAGTCAAGGTTTGAGGTTGGACGCAAAGCCACGGTGTTCGTTTCCTTGTTTCTGCCGCAACTCGGCCACCCACTGAGTGACTCGGAGCAAACTGTGCCCCTTTCCTGCGTTTCCAGAGGCCAGGAGTCCAAAGTGAGCGTCAGGGGCTGAAATCCAGGTGTCGGCAGAGCTGGCTCCTTCTACAAGCTCCAGGAGAGAACGGCTTCGCCATTTCCGGTCTCCGTGTCCATCACCACCTCTCCCGCCTACTCTGATCGCCTGCCTGTTCTGTAAAATGACCCTCATGGTTACGTTTCAGTGCGCCTAGATGAGCCACGGTGGCTGCCCCCTCGGCAGCCAGGACACACCACAGCCGGACAGCTGCTGTGGAGACAGACGTTAGGAAGGCCCGCAGAGGTACAGCCCCGCCACGGGTCTGGAGTGCTTGGTGCTGGGTCATCCCCTGGCACTTGGGGAGTGATGTCCTTTGCATGAGAAACGTCTGGAGCTGCCTTCCCCCCACCCGGGCTGGTGGGAGGACCCAGGCTCCTTGCCACAGGCTGGGGGCACTGCCCTTTCCCTGTGCCTGGTACCCAGCCCTGTCCTGTCACCCCTGCAGCCCCTGAGTGACCCCAGGATGGACATCAGGAGCCATACCTCTTCATCCAGGCCTGGGAAGGCTCTGGCCCCCACCTGACACCCCCACATGCCACAGTCTGACACCCCAGAACTCTCCTGCAGCCCCTCCTCTCCTGCTCATGGCCTTGCACGCTCACTGTCCCTTTGGCGTGCAATTCCCTTGCCCCCTCTTCCCATGGAAATCCGGTGTCCCCTCTTCCAGGAAGACCTCTCTGATTTCACCTGCCCTCTGCAGCTCCTGCTACCTGCTGCATGCTCAATGGGAGGTGCAACCTTTGCCTGTGGCTGTCCCCCTGCCCAGGGCAGCTGCCTGGCCTTTCCCCAGGGAGGGAGGGCCTTCCCTGCTCGGTGGGGGCTGCAGGTGCACGGCCTCCTGCTTGTTCGGCCCCATTACCCCGAGTGTCACTGATGCTTCCCTGTCGCTCGCCCATCTTCTTGGAACAACAGCAGGGTTTACAGAACCTGGAAAGAAAGGAGAGAGTGCACCCTGCACCCGGCACAGGTTCTGGCAGTTTCCTTAAATAATAGGGTGGTTCGGTCCTGTCGTGCAACGAGGCTCTGAGGGGGAGGGAGGGGCCGGGCTGGAACCGCAGGAGGAGTGGGGCCCTTCCAGAGTCACTCCTGGGTGCTCCTTGAAGCCGTGGGAGCGGTGGGCTCAAACCCACGTCTCCCACTTTGTGGCGGGATGCCCGTGAACAATGGCCCTGGGCTGAAGGGCTGGTGTCTCCCTCGCTCCCTTCCCGAGCTGGGTGGACAGCCGAGCTCGTGGCCTGGAGTCACTGAGGGGTACTGGGAGGCCTGGGGGAACTAGAGCCTGCCATGGGGAAGGGGCCGGGGGAGCAGAAGGGGAGGAGGGGCTGAGGGGAGAGTGAGAAGAGGGACAAATAGCGTTTTATGGAGGAATCGTCCGAACTGTGCTGCCCGAGTGCCCGGCAGGACGGGGCTGCCCCGGCTCCTCGGCAGGGAACCTGGCTGCGTCCAGATGGGGCGGCCCCGCCATGGTGGATGCTGGCACTGGGGCAACCATGGCAAGCCAGGAGTGCAGGGTGGGCAGCCCATGATGCCCCTGTGCCCTGGGGGGTGAGGTCACAGCCAGCCCTCGGGGTCTGTGGGTGGTGCACGCCACATTCCACTGATTCACGGCCAGAAACAGAGCAGAACCAGGGTCCATGAAACGTGATCTGCTCGTTGCTCTGACTACGGCCATCCTCAGCATCCCGGGGGGCGGGCCGTGCGCAGTGCCGGTCGGGCCCAGGGCAGGGAGTTGGCCTCCGGGGCCACGTGCCATCTGCCTCCTCTGGACCCAGTTCTGACAGGCGTCCTCACCGTCCCCGCCCCCTGCAGCAGCCTGGGGGGAGGCACACTCTGCACTTGAGGTTGCAGCAGGCTGGGCGCTGATCCCCACCCCTGACCCCTGACCCCTGACATGCTGGAGCACCCCAAGACAGGCTGTGCAAAGCCTGGGTCTGTGCAGCAGAGACCCTTGGAGAAGGCCGCCTCTCCCACACTGCTCCCTCCCCCAGGTTTTCTTCTCTAAATAGACCGAAAACGTGGCGATTTTATGAACAAGCCAAGCCATGCATTATGCATTTCTACGTTCCTAAGCCGACAAAGTGACTTTGAATCTATAAACAGTGCCACAAATAAGCATTCCATTAATTGTGCCCCCGAATGGCCCTCTCTTCCGTTGTCTCCTCTGGACGGCCCTGGCTGGGCCCGGCCTTCACCTCCTCTGAGGACGGGCCCACCCCATTGCCCCATCAGGGGCAGTGGCCAGATGGTCCGGGAAAGGCGGGGCCAACCCCAACTCCGGCCTTCCCCAGGCCCACAGACGCCCCTCTGATGCGTGCACGCTGGCGTGCCAGGCTGGCAGAGGTCTGGTCCCCTCCCACCCCAACTCTCTTGCTGACCCCTCTCCCTTCCCCCAAATATTCTACACCTCGGTGTCTTACTTAAAATGCTCTCACTCGTCCTCTGATCTGCTGGTGAACTCCTAAACAGACTTTGAAACCCAGTTCAGATGCCCCGTTGTCTGGGAAAACTCCTGTCAGTATACTGATGAGCACCCATGTTAGCCAGACCTCACCTCCCCTCAAAGCCAAAGGACAGCTTGGATAGTCCGACCGGCAGCAGCTCAGAGCTGGCAGGAGGCAAAGGGGACTGGGAGGGAAAGGGGGTCTGTTGAGGAGGGTCGTTGGCATGAGGAGATGTGGTGGGAGAGACTTTGGCCTCGGGGGGAGGGGCCACCGCTTTGAGGTATACACATGTGTGCACGTGTGAGTGAGCCTGGGTGTGAGAGCATGTGGTTTCCGTGCCCGACATTCCCACTGCCTGGGACAGCACCCCTGCCCCCTGTCATGGGGTCCTAGTGAGCGTCCAGCTTCCTTTATGTCGCCTCCACCCACAGTGATTGCTCAGGGGGGTGGGGGGCTCTATGACCAGACGAGGGGCAGTCAGCACTCACAGGGTGGGGGGACGGTGGGGCTGCCCCCTCTGTGTGTCCTGTGAGCCGTGAAGCCCCCTTTGGGCTGCTCTGTTGGGTGGGTTTCTGTGGCCTGTCCCCAGGAGCCTCATGCAGCCCGAGCACCTGCGGGCCCTGCTCCAGGCCCCCGAGGGAGGCATGGCATGCCGTGCAGCTGGCCAGACGGCTCGGGGGCCAGGTGCTCCCGTGGGGAGAGAGTGACACCAAGTGCCCAGGAGCCGCTCTGCTCCCCGCCCGCAGGACCCGGCCCCCAGGCCGGGCGGCACCTGCCTCGTGCCCACCTCTTGCCCTCATTTCCTCCCGCGGTGGCTCTTACTCACACAGACCGCGTGGGTCCTGGCCATCCCTCCAGGTCCAGCGGAAGCTCTCCTTCTGGGAGGAGTCCCTGGCTCCCTTGCTTGGAGGGGTCCCTTCCTCCCCAGCCCTGCTGGACACTGCCTTCTTCTCCTCTGCTTGCCACGCCACAGTTAGCCCTGCGGGGGCACGGCTGGGCCCCTGAGGGGACGAGCGTCTTCTCCAGGTGGCTTGTCCACCCCCCACCCCCACCTGTGTCACAAAGGCCCAGAGTGTGGACACTTTCTGAGGGGCACTGGGCCTGGCTGTCTCTGGCCCCTGGGTCTCCATCCCCACTGCAGTGGTTTTTCTCAATGATATTATTTACTGGTTAAAAATGGTCTTCCTCCCCCCTCCCCCGACCCCGCTGCGGAAGGTTCTGGTAAGCAAGCCGCCCACACCTCTCGACAAAGGCAGAGCCCCTGCGGGCTGGGCATAGGCAGTGGGCCCGAGCTGTCCCTGGGGAGCCCGAAGCTGGAAAGGGAGGCATACACCGAGGCTGGGGCCAGGCAAGGGCTGCGAGCTGCCAAGCCAGCAGGAGGACCCAGGCTGTGTGGGCTCTGCAGCAGCCCTGGGTTGACCCCGGGGTAGGGCGGGGCTGTGGAGTTGCCCTGCCCCACCCCTCGGAGGCTGCAGTCCTGCTCCAGGGCCTAGCCGGGCAGAGTGAGCTCCCTCGGTGAAGGGGAGCGCCAGGAGCAGGCCGCCTGCTAAGCTAATGCTGTGGCACCACCACGCATGCCGAAGCCCCCTCGAGGACTCTGCCTTCCAGGGAAGGCAGGGCTGCAGGGGCACCCTGCCCTGGCCAGCGGTTCCCTGAATGTAACAGCCGCATGGTCCTCGGACACAGCTCCTGCCCCGTTCCCGGGATGCAGGGGAGCCTGGCTCCACCCCTAGCAGACCCTGCCCTCAGGCCACTTGCCCCTCTTGAGTGTCCTATGCCCACGGCAGCGTGCCAGCCTGGCTCAGCCGGGGACCAGGCCTGGCTGGGCTGGGCGCTCCTGCCCCTGAGGCAGCAGCCTCACCTGTCGCCTGCTCCTCGGCAGACCCATGGGGCAGGGCTCTGCTGTCTCAAGTCCTGGGGTCGAAGGCACTGGAGTGCCTGAGCAGTTTCGAGTCTCCCAGGACACACAGCCTTGTGGGCGATGTTCAGGGAGCAGGTGGTCATAGCCCGGGGCACAGGGCACCCCAGAAGCTCCTCACCTTGTTCCCTAGGCACAATTGCCCCGCCCCTGCCTCTGGGAGGTATCTTTGTGGTGGGCTCACCCTGGCTGAAGGGTGGGGATGTGACAGTGTGTGGGTGGCCGCAGGCTCTGCCAACACGGTCCCTGCTCCTTCCCTTCCAGGCAGGAAAGAGGGTGGGGGGGCCGAGCCTCCAGCCTCATTTGTCCATTGACTTGGCCATCCATGCAGGCTGTGGGGGTGGGCTCGCTCGGATCCCTTTACTGATAGTGGTGATGATGGTGGTGGTGATGATGGTGGTGGTGAGGATGGTGGTGGTGAGGATGGTGGTGGTGAGAATGGTGGTGTGATGATGGTGATGGTGGTGGTGGTGACGGTGATGGTGGTGGTGAGGGGGATGATGAAAGCTAACATTCACTGATCTTTCATAAACTGTAGCTTTAACAACTTCCCACCCATGAAGTCAGCTGGCCCTCACAGTGAGACGGAAGCCGGAATCCACAAGGTAACAATGTAGAGCCCGGGATCCAGACGGTGCCTGCACGGTGTCCCGTGGCTGCTGGTGCTGGAGTCAGAGTTTGAACTCCACGCCTCTGATCTTGGCATGCCTGCTTTTTGGCAAATCTGGCAGAACACCGCTTGGCCCCTTTGGCTGCTGGGTCGGCTCTCCTGTGTCCACACGGCCCGCAGCTGCTGGTGCCTCCCGGATCCTCCCTGCCAACAACTGGGTCCGGCTTTGTGAAGCCTGCCCTTCCCCCAAAGCCCCACTCCGCCCCGACGTTCCTCTGCCGCCCAGGCTCCTGCGGTAGGGCTCGGAGCGCGAGTACCTGTGATACCGGCCACGTTTCTGAGCAATTAACGCAAAGTGCTAAGTGGGAGATTTAAAGGTTGCTCACTCCCCTGCAGTCTGTGAACTGTTTCATGAAAAAGTCTGAACTAAAATAATTGCAGTGTCAAAAAGGGGGAAAACAGGGTAAGAAACCTAATGAATAGTTGTCTTTTCCCTTCTCTGTCATCCTGGCTTCAGTCTTGAGTGTTGCTCTGGGCAGAGGGGAGAGAAGGGGGGAGTGACAGCGTCATAGCTGGGACCCTCCATCCCTGTGTGGGGCCTCTGGCCTTATTCCGGTACCGGGACACCCTCCCGGAGGTGCTCACATGCCCCATGCGTGGCCTCCTGAACTGGGCACCATGAAGAGGACACGTGCGTTTCATTCTGTGGCTGGTGACTCAGGAGAGACTCACAGTGCCTACCAGCCCTGAGCATCTAGGAGTCTCAGAAGTTACGTTTGGCCCAGAGAAGCAGAGCGACTTCCCCAGGGCCACACAGCAAAGCCGGCACTGGGGCTCCGAGGGTGGGACGTGCGGGCCTGGCTCCTTCTGGACGGAGCTCTGGGAGGTTGGCCGTGGCGGGACGGGGGTCAGCCGTGGTGATGGGGAGACTGGAGACTGGCCCTGACTCCCAGGTTATGGAGTGTGTGCGTGCCTGTCATTCGGGAGCTTTGAAGGGTTAGCTCTGCGGTTCACGGGGCTGAATAATAATGCATCGAAGGAATGGGAAATGGCATCACAGCTAGGAATGCAGTCTGGCCCAGAGCCCAGGCCTGTGCACAGCCTGGCCTGCGGGCCGGGCAGCCTGAGGGGCAGCCGCACCTGGGCCGAGCAGGTCTGGCCTAAGGCGTCCCCTGAGCCGGCGGCCTGGCAGGTTGCTGGGAGAGACAGCTACCAGCAGGCAAGATCGGCCGACTCGGGTGGTCCCCCAGAATGCTCCGGTTTTCCCAGCCAGTGCCCGACATCAGTCCACCGGGGAGGGCCAGGGGACGGAGGGGTAGACGGTGGTGGGTATCGTGTTCTGCAGCTCTGTCGGGGGGCCTTCCCAGTGGCGGTGCTCAGAGTCCCCAAGAGTGTAGCTGACCTGCAATTTCTCACTGGGCATGTCTGGGCTGGGGCCCGAGACTTTGCATTTCTAGCTGTGTCTTCAGGGACGTGGGCCTGCTGGTCCTTGGTCCTGGAGAGCTGGGTGAGGGACCAAGCAAGGGGTGGGTGTTTGCTGACTCTTTGCCATTTGAGGAGGGAGAGTGTGGGCCGTTTCTCAGGCCACTGGGGCCAAAGTCCTCTTAAAAACCAGATAGCAGACCCAGAGAGAGTCGCTGAAGCCAAGCCTCACACTGAGGCTGAACTCGAGCTCCGCTCTCCCAGCCTCGCAGTCTTACCCCAGCCCCAGGGAACCTCTGAGCGCCGGCGGGTGGGCCACCCGCCTGACAGGCCCCGAGAGGGGCCAGACCCGCAGCTTTTTGTAGAACTGACGTGGGGAGTAAGCCCATTCCCTGGAGTCCAGTGGTGAGCCCGCAGCCCCCACACGCCGGGGGAGGGCAGGACCCGGCCTGAGGACTGGGATGCAGCTCCAGGGGGCCGCCACTGCTCAGACCCGCCTCCCAGGACGTCCCTGGCCATTGAGAGGGCATGGATGGAGCTGGGGACTATTGTGCTGAGTGAAATAAGCTAGTCAGAGAAAGACAAATACCAGACAATCTCACTTATATGTGGAACTGATGAACAAACTAATGAACACAGTCACAGATACAGAGAACAGAATGACAGCTGCAGGGGGCGGGGGCAGGGTGGCTGGGCGAAAGAAGGGGGCGTGATTAGAACTGTGACTAGGGGACGCAGACAGCAGTGCTGTGTGGCCAGCGGGAGGGGGTGGGGACATCTGTAATAGTGTCAACAATAAAATTTAAAAGAGCAGGTGATGTGCACCAGGGTGGGGTGAGTCAGCCCTTTCAAAGGGCACCAGCCTCTCCTGGCCAGGTCAGGCCCCCTGGTGTGGAGGGGGACTGGGAGGGAAGACATGTGGCACCAGCTCCGAGGACCCTGCTGTTGAAATAAAACCTGGCCGGTGTGTGGATGGGGAGTGAGGCGAAGCAGGGGGCAGGCTTCAGTGGGGCCCTGCATGTGCCTGTGGCCTGGTGGCCCAGGGCCCGATTGCCTGTCCGGGCCCCTGCAGCCGTCCGGACTTGAGGGCTCAACAACAGAGTGACCAGCCCCGAGCTCAGAGCCAGCTGCCCGGGTGCGGGTGCCCGGGGGCTGCCCTTCAGACAGCCTCACGCAGTCAGGATGCCGGCACAGCCCTGCCCATGCACATGGCCCTTTTTCAAGCAGGTCCTTGTCCTTCTGCAGCCCCGTGCCTCCTCCGGGCTCCGCTGTCCTCCCGGGCGGCTGCTGGAGGCCAGAGGCTGTTTGGTGAGAGTTCGTTCGTCCATGATCCCGTCGGAGGAAGGGGAGAGACACAGGCCGGCATGTGGCGTGCTCGCCAGGCCCGAGTTCCAGAACAGAGCTCTGGGAAGGACCTGTGACCTCCCGTCGGAGCACCTGGCTGGGTCCCTCTCCTCCCCCCACGGAGTGCTCTGGGCCAGACTTCGCCCCCTCTGAGCCTCACTCACCCTCTGTGGAAGGGGGTGGTGATGCCTGCTGCTGGGGCTGCTGGGAGGAGGGGCAGGAGCCCACCTGGTGCCCGGGGCTGCCCTGCCTTGCAGTGAGTGGTCCCTGCCCCCCTTCTTCTCTTTTCTGGGACAAGGAGACCCCGAGTCCTCAGGCATCCACCCCTCTGCTTTGTTCTGCTCACGGCCACACAAATGGCAAGAAAGAATTTAAATGAGGGGAAAACAGCCTCAGAGCTTGTGTTTCTGGCAGGGTGACAGGCCGTATAACTGGGGGCACAGCCAGGGCCTGCCCTGGCTTTGGAGGCAACAGCCCTGTGGGCCTGGTCAGCGTGGGCCCTGTGCTTCTGGTGCCTTCTGTGGGCAGCGACCAGAGCCTGGGGGCTGTTCCAGCTGCCCTGGCTGCACCCCTGAGCTCCGGACACGAGTGGGGTCTGACCAAGGCGGCCGTTCCTGCCCCACCCTCCTCGGGCACCTTCTTACCCCCGCCCCCCTCCCCACCCCCGTGTGTAACCTCCTGGCTGCTGGTCCTTGCTCTCCCCACCTGGCCTCGCGGTGCGCCCTGATCCCGCTGTCCATTCACTCACATTCCACTGAGACCCCCCATTCTTCACTGAGAGCCCCCCTTTGTCTGGGGTGGGGGTGTCTGATCCTTTCACTGCTGTGCCCTGAGCCTCCCACCATCCCGGGGGCATCGAGGCTAGCGTGAGAAAACCCCTGTGCTAAAGTGTGACCTCATTAACCCCCGTGGCCCTGTGAGGTGGCCCCGGTAGTCACCCCAACCTTTCAGGTGAGGAAACTGAGTTCTATAGAGGCCGAAGAGATGGGTCCAAGGCCCCTATAGAGGTTGGGCAGGACGGGGGATCACAGGCTGCGTGCCCACTGGGTGTAGAGCCTTCTGTCCCGACGTCTCATGAAACCTGGCTCATCCTGGGGCAGGCGCTCTGCAGTTCTGGGGGCTTGGGGGCTCCAGACACTGGCCTCGCCCTCCAGTGGGGGACTGGCAGCTGCAACGCCCTGCTGGGTGAGGAATTAGCCCCAGGGCTCCAGTGAAGCAGAGAGGAGGGCCCTGGCAGGCTGCCTGGAGGAGGTGACCTTTGAGCAGAACCCTGGAAACCTGACGGTGGTTAGAAGGGTGAAATGTGTGAGCACGCTGGAGGCAGCAGGGGGGACAGGAGGGCAGTGAGGAGCCGGCGTGGGCAGGACCAGACCGAACTTCCACAACTGGCAGCACCAAAGGGACCTGGATTTCAACCTGGACTGGCAGCCACACTTTGCAAAGGAAGAGAGGGAGCTTCTGAGAGGTGCAGGTACTTGGCCAGATAGGGACTGACCCCCTCGCTGGCTGGGCTCCTGGGCCGAGACTCCTCCTGGGAGAGTCACACTAAAGCCAGCTCAGCACTCAAGACAAAGCCGGGACTGCCCGCCGCCCTCAGCCCTCGGGGAAAGCCGGAGCGGGGCTGGAGGAGATGCTCAGCGTGAATATAATTAATCACTTTTCAATTAGTATTCAGGTGCTTTGTTGAGGACGTGAAGCAGGTTGGCTCCAGATTGCAGTGCCAGGGACTTCGGACGCATTTTTATAAAGGCTGTGAGCCGAAGTAGGCCGCTGGCAGTGGGGCTGGCCGCCGGACGCAGGAGACCGGAGACGGAATGAAGGGCGGGGGGAGGGGTGTGAGGGGAACAGGCATGGCACCTGTGAGGAGGTGGGACGCCTGGCGGCAGCCTGGCGAGGTCCTCCTACCTCCCTCCATAAGTGCTCCTGGCCCAGGGGACGTTCCGGGCAGCGACAGGGCTTCCTCTGCGGTAATCGGGGCGGCTGGGATTTCTGAAAGGCTGTTCCCGGAGGCAGCTGGCTGTGCTGGCTGGGATGGCCCGGATGGCCGGGATCACTGCCAGGCGCTGTGTGTGCGACGCGCCGTATCTCTGAGGTTTCACGCCAGCCCAGGGAGGGGCCTGTGGCTCCATTTTACAGGGGACATGTAAGTCAGAGCCAGGGCCCCCCCAGGGAAGGTGTCCGCTCCTCAGTGGGCAGGGGCACAGGGAAGTGCCAGGCAGACCCCCGTCCTGGCTGGCGTGTGACCTTGGGCACATCCCTCAGCGCCTGTTTACGAGGAGGAATGAGGTCCCCCGGTGGATGGAGAGCAAACCGGGGGGCCTCCCGCAGGCACCAGGCCCAGAGCAGGCTTCTGACGTGTGTCATGCCTCTCCCCACAGTGGGAGGCCCTGTCTCAGCTCCCCACCGTGCTGCAGGGCCAGACCACTGCTCAGCGGGCAGCTTGTGCCTGGCCACATCCAGGATCCTCTTTGTCCTGCGGGCCTCCCCCCACCGCACTTGGGGTTGGGTGTGGGCCTTCTCACCTGGCAGCCACATCCCCGCAGGAACAGAGGGCACACGACATCTGGAGGCCCAGCCCGGCTCAGCACAGCCTGGCAGCCTCCCTGCACCCGAGCCGGCCAGCCGGGGGCCTCTGTAACTGGGACCACTGGGGGCCTCTGCCCGTGAGTGGGCTATGGACTGAATCGCATCCCTTTTTCAAATCCAGATGTTGGGCTCTTAGCACCTGGGACCTCGGAGCGTGACTGTGTTTGGAAGTGGGGCCATTGAGGGCGGAGTTAGGTTAGGTAAGCCTAAGGGAGCAGGTGGCCCCGTGCAGGGTGACCCGGGTCCTGGGAAAAGGGAAGTGTGGACACAGACACACTCGCAGGGAGCGCGCCCTGTGAACGAGGAGATCCGGGTGGTGGTCCTGCCCGCAGGGGATGCCAGGGGCCGCCAGAGCTGGGGGAGGGGCCGGGCAGACCCTGCTGTGGCCCCCGCCAGCCTCGGCAGGCCTGGACACCTGGGTTCGGGACTCTGGCTTCCGGGGCTGTGGGGCAATACGTGTTTGTTCTAGTGGCCCAGTCGGGGAGCTCCATTCCGGCCACCCCAGGAGGCTGCAGGTGTGGGCGTGGGGGAGCTGACCCATGGGAACTGGGGTCGGGGAGAAATCAGATATTCCAGTGCAGAAGTCCTGGACTGGGGCCAGGCTGAGCTCCGGCCTGTCCAAGACCTGGCCAGCAGAGGTAAACTGAGGCAGTGCCACTGGGAGCAGGGGCCAGCATGGGGGGGTGGCCCCTGGAACCCAGCAGCCTGCTGGGGAGGCCCTCCTGTCCTCAGGACGGCGTTTGACCTCCGGGCCCCATAACGCCCTTTACCTGAGCCGTTCCAGAACCACCGAGGAGCTCAGAGTGGCCCTCCCCGGGCCCCCGGGTCAGACCGTTTCCTGCCTTCCGCAGCCCAGGCTGACTTTTCATGCTAGTTTCCTCATTACCAGGAAGTAGTTTGTAAATAGCCCAGGAAACTTCAAGGTCTTTGTCTTCTTAAGAGGACTCATTATTCCCCATAGGAATTCTGCCTGGGGGCCTGGGCCGCGTCCCCGTCCCCGTGGAACGCTCCTCTGCCGGCACCCTCCCATCTTGATTATTAATTCTTTTATAAATAACTCGGTCTTCATCACGGCGGCACACACCTCGTGATAACTGTTCCATTATTTAGATGTCAACGGCTCCGCGCTAATTGCCACTGCGGGCGGGGCCGTCAGCTCAGGGAGCACTGGACTCTGCGTCTGGTTCAAGGTGAGCGTGGCTCCCAGTCCTTCCTCGTCCCACTCTGCTCCTGGCTCTCGGCCCCCTGCAGCAGGCAGCATCCGGCGGGGCTGGGCAGGGCTGGCTGGGGGCTCAGCCACTCTGCCGGCCTCAGATACGATGAGACCTTCCCACTCAGCTCTGCGGAGAACGGGTGTCCTCTTGTTACAAGGACGGCCTTCCTGCATGCAGAGTCTCGGCACGCAGGTCTGGGGGGGCTCCATCACAGGCCTCCAGTGGGGGTGCGGGGCCACCCGCCCTTGTCTCCAGCAGGTCCTAACTGGTCCCTGGCTCCATCCCCTGGTCCCCACTCCAGCCTCTCCAAACGGTCACTGGAGGGGCCCGACTGAAATAGCCCTGTCCAGGGCGCCAGCCACGAGCCACGCCTGTCTACTTAGCCTGAAATGAATTTGCTTTACAGTGAAATTAGAACAGGGAGGGAGGCCAGCAAAGCCTGCCTCCAGCTCTGAGCTCCCGTCTCGGGGCTGCACATCCATCAGCTCCTCCTCTGTCATTTTTCTGGTCACGTGGGCCCTGCCAGCCCTGTGCTCGGGGTCTGGGGTTGCTGCACCCCAGGGTAGGGGGCGGCGGCTGAAAGAGCCCACGGCCTCTGTCTCCCAGTGTGGAGGCTGGAGTCTCAGATCCAGGGGAGGGTAGGGGTGGTCCCTCCTGAGGCCTGGCTCATGGGTGTGTGGATGCCACCTCCCCGCTGTGTCCTTGCATGGGTTCTGGGTCCTGACCTCCTCTTAAGGACCCTGTTGTAGGGGGCCAGGGCCCACCTCGTGACCTCACTTATCCTGAGCACCGATTTAAAGACTCTTGCTGCAAATTCAGTCACATTTGGAGGTCTCAGCAGCTCGGACTCTGGTCGTCCAGCCCCCAGCAGCCCCACCGCCCCGACAGGAGAGGATAGTCTCAGCGGGATGGGAGAGCAGGGCTGGCAGGGTTGGGAGGAAGGACTGGGCACGGGTGCTTCTGCCTCCCAGACACGTCCCTGCATGGCCCCGAGCCTCAGTTTCCCTACCTGCATCAGGGACACATTGCCAGCTGTTGCCAGCTTGTTCTGGAGATTAAATAAACAATGTTAGCTTTTGGAGCATTCACTGGAGGGTGAGTGGGTGGACCCCCTCTCCTCCCAGGGGCTGAGGAGCAGTACTGGCTTTATCCTGGGGGCAGGGTCCCCCGGGGCAAGGCCTGCAGGTCCTGCCCCTAGGGCTTACCGACCTGTAAATAATGGCAGGGAAGGGTGGACGGTGTTCTGGCCATCCTGTCTTCACAGGAGCTGGGACATGAAATGGGGGGCGGCTTCCTGGAGGAAGCAACTGACCTGTGAACCCAGGACCCCTCTGCCCAAGAGAACCGAAGCACTGGCCATCACTCGGTGGGCCTACGACCGTGCCCCAACCAGGGACAGAAGAGTGCGTCCCAAGGAGAGGGTGAACTGGCCACTCTCTGTCCCCTCTCCTTGGGACTCACTCTTGTGTGTGACCCCTGTGTCCAGGCCCGGCTGGCCTCCCTCTCCTGCACAGCTGCTCAAGCCTCAACCCCTCCCACACCTCGAGTCATTTACATAGATTTGCATGCGTTTTTTCCCAGGCACCTGATTGTTTCAGGAGCCAGAGACACTTTGAATCCTAAATATATGCGCCTTCCCCAGGCTTTTACTGAAGAGGCCCATAAATACCCCACCTGACGTCTCCCCAACAGCTCCATCCTGACCCCTCACCCGCTCCTGCTGTCATTCAACTTCTCTTTGTCACATCACCAGGGAGGGCGGGGCTTCTACTGTATTATTTTATTTTTCACTGAGCAGCTTCCCTTCTGGTTGAGCCCTGGTGGCATTCCAGCCTTCCCCAGCCCCCTGGAAGGGACAGGGACTTGATCGTGGATGGTGACACCTTGATGTCCCCTGGGGTGGCCGGCGTCTGTCCAGGGAGGGCAGGGCTGCGGGCTCCCACCAGGCTGTGGGCCGCACTGCTGCCCACGACAAACCCTGAAGCTTGAAGAAGCTGCAGAAAGGGGGCATAGGGGCCACCTTCGCCCTGGAAAGAAGGGGCTGTGGGTGGCTAGAGTGGGCCAGAGTGTCCATGGGATGTGTCCATGGGACGTGCCCACGGTGCTGTGGCCAATAGGAGGGTCTTTGGAAGAGGCTGCTGGGCAGCTGCTCAGCTCCAGTGCCTGCCTGGGGCCCTGTGGCTGACAGAGTGGCCTGCTCCGTGCTCCGAGTCCCATGCCTTCGCCACGGGCTCCTTCCTGCCCCCCAGGGCCCAGCACACCTGCTCCTTGTGCCTGATTGTCCCTCCTCTGTGCCCTTGAATTCTCCCCTGGACTCATGGGGGTGGGTCTGTTGCCCCATTTCATAGAGATGGATACTGAAGCTCAGAGAAGCACGGGCTGGAGGGTACCTGGTGGGCCGGCCAGAGGTGGTGGGGACCCTGGGCTGCTGGCCCTGCCCACCAGGCACTCAGTTCCCACTCACACACGTTGCTTGCATGTGTGAGTGTTGGCGGGTTCGAGGCCTGGGCAGGCCAGTGCCGATCACGGGCTGTGGTCCAGGTCCTGCTCTGCTTGGCCCGGAGACCCCACGCTGGCCTGGCTGTGGGGACGTCTTCTTTCACCTTTCCTTCCTCTGTTCCTTGCCCCACGAGCACCTGCTGGGCCTTTGCTCTGGGGACACACCTTGCAGGGAGGAAAGGGGGCTGGGCCCAGGCTCTGCCCTGGCGGGGGGGCAGGCCCGGGCCTGGACATCTGTCACCACGTCAGGGGACAGGATGGAAGCAGGACGCTGCAGACGGAGGGAGCACATATTGAGTGGCAGACTCCCGGAGCCGATGGCTCTGACTTCGGAGGAACTGACGCATGGCCCTACCCAGGCCTCCCTTGACGGAGGCCTGGGCCAGACCTGACGCTTGTCCCCTGCGTGAGGCCGTAAAGAATGGTGGGGCAGGTGGATTTGCGCAAGATGGCCCATCAGCTGCGGAAAAACCAACTGCACAGGGAAAGGGGCTGCGGGGGTGTCTCTCCTCCTGCAGGGGTGCAGGGGTGCGATCACCTGGAAGCTGGGGGTGGTGGGAGTGAGCGCAGGTGGGGGTGGGGACCCAACAACAAGCCGGGCACCTGGAGGGGGAAGGGCCTGCAGAGGCCTCCTGGTCCATGGTCCATGGCTCACTCACAGCCCTCACCACTTTCCAAAGATGTGTCTGCCCTGGGTCCTCACCTGCCGCCCAGGTGGGGCCTGCTGGAGGCGGGGCCAGGAACAGCCCTGCTCCAGTCTCTCTCCCACTCTGAGACACACCCGGGGCTGGGCTGCTCCTCCCCACCTCAGAGCATTGCAGCCAAGGGGTGGGTGGCAGGAACCCAGCCTGGCATTGGCGGGTCTCCCCTGCACCCTGCAAACCTAGCTGGTGCTGCCTACAGGTCCATGGACACTGTGGGGTGATGTGGTGATGTCCCCAGAACCCCAGCAGTCGTCCCCACAAACAATGAGGCCACTTAATAAAGCAGGAGGCTCCATGGCCGCTATCGACCAGAGGGCTCTGAGCTGCGCTCGGTAGAAGAAAATCAATGTTCCTCTTTAGTTTGGCTCAACAAACATTTTTTGCGTGCCTACTACGTATGAGCCAGGCCTGGGCTGGGCGCGGGGGCTGCGTGGCCAAGGCCCCACACCACGGTGTAATGCTGTCCACCCAGCCAGGGCACCCGGGACTGGCGTCCTGAGACCTCGTCTCCCTGAGTCTGCTCCACACGAGGGGCTGGGCCAGTTCCTGGCTGTGGGGAAGTAAGTTGGCCGCAGGCGACGTCCAGCAGACGGCAGACTGGGTCAGCTGACTTAAGGGGCCGGGGTGGTTCCGGGCGGTGAACAGGCGCCTCTTCGTCAGCTCTGGAACACGGAGGCCTGCGGTCACGAAGGAATCACATCCCTCCCGCCGCCCGGAGCTCCCCGGGACGTAGCTCAGGCCGCGTGCAGGTGTGGGTACAGGTCTCAGCTACACCTCATGCCTGCTCGCAGCTCTGCGTTCCCGGGAGCCTGGGCGGGGCAGGCAACACCAGTAAGATGGGGTCTCCATTTCCGCAGACAGTTCCGAGTACAGCTCATCTTCCTGGACTGACAAGCCTGCACGTGTGAAGAACATTCTCGCGGTCAAGCCACATTTGCGGAATCGTTTTCAGCGCTCCTCCTAGGATCCCACTCAATCTCGTTATCGCTCTGGCCACTCCTCCCATTCCAGCCCCAGCCCCTCCCCCATCCGCACCAGTGACACGACTTCCCTCCTGAAGCGCACACGTGAGGCCATGTTCCCTGGGCCCTGACGAGCATTTACAGGCTCTTCAACATCATCATCATCATCATCATCATCAGTCATCCACATGAATCAGTGACGGCTTCTCTCTGGCCCACCCCGAGGCCCCCAGTGCCTCCTCCCAGCTGGTGGGTCTGGGGGGCAGGCCCGCATTAAGCTCTACCGGGTCCAGTCGCTCCGGCTCACTGTGGCTGAGCTCAGCCCTGGCACAGCTGGCCGCTGTCACTGTGGCAGGGGCTGGGTCCTGGGGCAGGCACGCTGACTCGGTGAGGGCGTGGCTGCCCATGGAGGAGGTCCTGGCCCATCCTGGGGAGGAGAGGTGCACAGAGGGCTGGACCTGGCCTTGGGGGCCACGGCCTTGGGGAGACTGGCCTTGGAGAGACCCGGCCTTGGCAGGCCATGTGTGGAACATCTGCTCTCGGTTGCCCGAAGGCCCACAGGCTCACCGCCATGCCCAGGGCGCTGGCTGTGGGAGGGAGGCCAGCAGGGCCCAGAGCTCTAGCCTTGATCTCTGTCCCCGAGCATGCTGTCCCTCTCTGACCCTGGCTGAGCTCAAGGTGGCAGGAGTCTCAGAGGAGCCAGGGCCAGGACCCCTTTTCTGCTGCCAACTCGGGTCGGTGCCCTGAGGACCAATTAGACCGAAAGGGGCTCTCACCTCTGGGGAGTTAAGTGCCACTAAGAGGCGATCACTTGGAATGTGTAATTTCTGCGGCAGAGTGCTCTCCCCTCTCCTGCCCTGAGCGAAATTAAGCGATTTCCATTTGAAAGAGGGGCCTGCCTTCCCAAAGCTCAGACACCTGCAGCCCTAGTCTCTGACCAGGCCAAGTGCGCCCCCAGATGCCTGGCCCCTGCTCTGCAGCCGCCCCAGGCTCTCTCCCTTGGGGAGACTGACCCCCCTTCCTGGGCACCGAGAGCTGGAGCCACCCACACCCACACAGCCCCATCAGCTGCCTGACCTCCCCGCCACTGTGTTCGTGTGGCACACAGAGTGGAGCCTGTCTTCCTGGCACTGGGGACACAGTAGGGACAAGGTGCTTATCTCTGACAGTTCGGTTTCGTCTCGCATCACGGCCACCCGGGTGAAGGTGAGGTGCTGCTGCAGGGACAGGCGGGGGTCCACTGAGGCTCACACAGCCCCGAGACACCCTGCCGCTGTGATGCTGCCCTAATGTCCACCAGAGCCCCCGAGGGCAGGAGGGGGGTCCACAGACGTGGGCATCTGGGGCTGGGCTTCGGCATATGGGCGCCCCTTGGAGCATATTCGAGCCAAATGGGATGGAGCTCATCTGTTTAAACGATGTTGAATAAAATCACCAGCTGGTTGTGGTAACAAGGCTTGCGAGGGGAGGGCTTCCTGGAGGAGGAGGCTCACGGCTGACCCGGGAAGTGTTGAAAGAGTGAGAAATGGGTTTGCCCAGAGCCAGACTGGTGGGCCCTGCCCTCTCCCGGGGTCCAGGACAGCGTGCTCAGCTCCTCGAGGCCCCTCTGTGGCCGAGGCTCTTCCACCGCCGCTTGCTCCAGTGCATCTCTGGCTGCTACCACTGTGACCAGGGACAATGCACCCCTGGCCTCTGCAGCCAGGACCTCACCTGGAAGCTCTCACCCTCAGTTTCTACCATCAGCAGCAGCTCCTGGGGGCTCAACTGGTGCTTCAGACTCAGTGCTTCCCAAACAGCCCTGAGACTCACCCGCCCTAGTCAGACACCTGCAGCCCTAGTCTCTGACCTGATGCTCTGCCCGCGCAGGTGATGGGCCTTTTGGTGACCGCTCTTTCCCTCCAGACCGCATCCGATCCTCCCGCCAATCCCCTGGGCCCTGTCCTGAGCCCCGCCCCCACGCTGGGCGGAGCCAGCCGGTTTCTGCAGCGGCCTCTGGTGGACCCTGTGTGCACCTTGTCCCAGAGAGCTGTTCTCCGAGAGCCCTGCCCCGACTCAGGGCCCTCCATGGCGCCCCACACTCGGAGGACAGCACGTCCTCTCTGGGCCTGTCCTACCGGGCCACCAGTGCCTCCTGCCCTGCCCTCCTCCCTGCTCCCTCACAGCGGTGGGGGGAGGCCTGCTGGGGCCATGGGGAGTCCCCACTGTCCCCAACTGCCTGTGTGTGACAGTAAACACTGTTTGGATCTGAAGCAAATTGGCTCTAATTAGCCAGCCACCAGATTACAGCTTGGAGTTGCCAGGGGAAGGGATGGTTCCAGAGGGAGGGGTGGAGACCTAATTAGCACGGCCGCCAGGCCCTTGTTCCCCAGGCTCTTGCCGGCTTCCTCTCGGTAGTCCCCCTGCAGGAGAGTCCCCCGGGAGCCCTTGCTCAAACCGAAGACCTGAAGACCCGTCTCCATAAACTGAAGGGCTCTGCATGGACCAGGATCTGGGTGTGTTTGGGAGATGGAAGGAGACGGCGTCTCTATTACAAGATAAGCCACCGTTGTCCCCTTGACAGCTGCCACGTGCCATCAACCCTGGGGGCATCTTCACTGCTGTTGTCCCCCCCATCACCATGGTTACCACCACCATCTCCGTCAGCATAGTTACCACCACCTCCACCATAACCATGGTTACCACTCTCCACCATCACTATAGTCTGGTTGTTGTCAACAGGAACATCACCATGGTAACCACCAACACCATCACCATGGTTACCACCAGCTCCACCACAACCATGGTTACCACTTTCCACCATCGCCATGGTGTCCACCACTATCGCCGTGGTTACCACCACCACCTCCATCACCATGGGAACCACCGCCACCTCCCCAGGCTGGCTATTCTCCACCTGGCCCTCCAGGGCCACTCCCCTGTGGTCCCAGGTCTTGGGAGGCTGATCTTAGGGAATGCATCAGTGAGCTGCTTCCCTTTCTTCCCGGTGGGTTCTGCCAGCAGGAGGGGGTGGAGGGAGGGAGGCGAGGAGAAGGGGGAGAAGCCCTCCAGGGGAAGTGGGAACTGGAAGGCACCCTGGGTGTGAAGGTGGAAGGAGGAGCCAGAGGATGCAGATTTCGGCTGGAAGCTGGAGATAATTGAGGGTTCACATGAACTTGCAGGAGACAGCGTGGAGCGATCCGCACGCCCTGCACTGTCTCCTGCTGGTGACACCTTACAGAACGTAACACGACTGCCAGGCAGGCCGCCCACGTGATGGCATCCAGTGAGGGTTTCTCCTTCCTGCGGCCTGAGGGGCAGTGGGGGGAGGCCCCTCCCTGCTCCCAGTCCACTCCCCGCCTCCTGGAGGATAGGGCCCAGCCCATGCAGGAGGTCAGAGGGCAGATGCCGCCCTGGAGGTGACACCTCCGAGCCCGGCCCCACCACGGCCCTCCCCCCTGTAACTCGGCGTCTCAACCTCGGTTGAGGAGCTTTGTTCAGGGGGCTGAGGTGGGCAGCATGAGGCCTCAGCTGCCACTCTGGGACACGAGCAAGGCGGGGCCCAGGCTCAGCCTGCCTCGGCCGCAGGGCCCATGGCCTCACCACTTCTGTGTCCGCAGCTCCCAGGTCGGCAGCCTCCCCACTCTGGGAGCCCACTCACATAGCTGCACCCCTGTGGTAGCAGGGCCGCTGGTTTTGCTCCAGCTGCATAATGCACCCACTGCATAACGCGTGAACCTGCTAAACCTCCTTGGCGATGCGTGAGCGAGTCCTGGGGAAGCGGAGAGTAAATGGGGCGGGGGCGAGGCTGCCTGCTGAGTGCAGCACCAGAGACTGGAAATCACCTTCGCTGCAGCAGCTGCCCCTCCTCCTGCCTGTGTGCAGGGGGCCCTGGGCAGGCCTGGGGGTTCTACAGGGGCTGCCCCCAGCCCGAGGCAGGTGGGGGAAGGGGGCAGGGAAGGGGGCCTCAGCACAGGGCCAGCCCCCACCCACCACCCCTCTTACATTAGCTTTCCCTCTGCTCATGCCCCTGTGTCTCAGCCTGAAGGACAAAGCCGCAGGGACGTCTTCGAGGGGGTTTCCTGCGTTGTCCAGGGGTCCGTGTGCCTGCAGGTCTGTGGATGGCCATCGTCCCGTGTTGTCTCGGGCCTGTCTCTCTCCCGGTGGCCCGGCTTGTGTCCTTTCAGGTCGGGTCACGACCTGGACATGTGGCTCTGTCCTGGGGACCCTGAGACCCTCACCCCAGCCATGCCCCAGACCCCAGGGAAGGCCTGTGTCTGCCCCTTTTAAAAAGCAGCCCTGGTGGCTCTCAGGGGCACCTGCGGCAGGGTCTTGACACAGGCGGGCTGGGGCGGGTCTGGCCAGGAGGGAAGGTGAGAATCGGGGGTCAGTGAGGGCATGAGCTTTGCAGACCCGAGCCTCCCGGTGGGGCCTCGGGGTCCAAGGTCATCCTGCCCACCCCGAGTGGAGGCCGGCCCACAGCTTGTCTCCAAGTGGGCGTCCCACCCCCACCAGAGTGTTCATTTATGAAAGGTGACACCGAGGGACACGGGCTGCCCGGGGTGCTGGGCCGCCCCGTCCTGGGCCTCCAGCTCCGGTACCCAGAGAGTCACTGAGCACCCCTCAGACCTGGGTGTCCTCCTGATGCTGAGCAGTGGCCCAAGCAGGGCCTGGCAGAAGGTGGGCACGGACCCAGGACAGCTGTCTATTCAGTGTGGGTAAGTGGTGGCTGCAGAGGGAGCTGAGGGCAGGGAGGGGCAGGTGACCGGGGCCAGCCTGTGGGCTGTGGTGGTGGCCTTGGAAGCCAGCTGCTGCTCTCTGGGCTGGCCGACTCACCTGCGGCCAGCACCCTGGTGGTGGCCCCATCCCCTACCTCCCGGGTCCCAACGCCAACCAGTGGCTGGGTCCTGCAGGCCTTTCTGGAGCCCTGCCCACGGGGCTGCCGGTTCCTTCTGGATGCAGCATGAAGACCGGGCCCCTGCTCAGCTTCCTGGAGGGGGGAGGGGCATTTGGACTTTTGGGGGCAGACAGTGGCACATGGCAAGCTTTGCCTTCATGAGACACCACATGAAGGGAGGGGCATTTGGGGTGAGCTACCTGCAGGGAGTGACCAGTGTCCGCAGCTAGAGACCAATGGGCACTAGAAAGGTGGTGACGCCCAGGCGCTGGAGGGCTGGGGGTGCCCCCCGAGGCACCCAGCCCCCGTGTGTGCACGTGCGTATGTCCTGCTATTTTTGGAACTACACGGTCCATGCAACAACCTACAAAGTTCAAGCTCTAATTACCAGAGACTTAATTATGCAGAACCGTCAGCAGGTTTTCCCTGGGGAACCAGACGAACCCAGAACTGCGGGCCAGCCTGAGCCCAGCTGTGCCATCACAGGGGGCCCGTGGGTCCTGCCCCTCCACCCCCGAGGGTCCAGCGAGCTCCCGGGGCACCGCTTTCGCTGGGTGAGCACGGGGCCGTCGAGGCCACGTGGGGCCTCTGCGCTCCTGCTGATGCTCAGCTGCAGGCTCCGAACTTCTGTTCCCTCGGCCAGCATGCTCTGCCCTCAGGGTCCCTGCCGTCCTCGCAGGGTGTCTGGTGACCTGTGGGTGTGAAATTGCACCCACCCTGCTCCTTTGTGCCCCTGCCCAGCCTGACAGCCACCAGAGTAACTGCTTGACTTCCTGCCTGCCTCCTGCCCGGACCAGAACCCAGGCATTGAGGAGGCCGGGTTTTGTCTGTTCTATGCAGGGCCCACGGTAGCTGAACAATGAAGACATGTTGAATTAGGTGGCCGACCGCATCCTGCTTGGTGACAGGGCTCGACGGCATCGTCGCTTGGGCCGTTTGGTGCGCACGAATGGCTGCCTACCTGTGTGAGTCCCATCTCAGCCTGGGCCTGTGCAGGCGAGGGGAGAGGGTGCGCTGGGCACGGCGTGGGGGCCCTCTGTGGGGAGGCTCAGAGCTGAGCAGCCCGGGTCCTTGTCCCCATGTGGCAGAGGGAGGCCCTGGTGTTCTGGAAGATTCCAGCATGGGGGCGGGGCCCCATACCTGCTGCCCATGGTGCAGTGTGGTGTGCAGGTGCCCTGACAAAGCTGCACTGCCTTAAGCCTCCAGCACTGGGTTAACTGCACAGCCGTGTCCCATTTGCAGGAGCTGATGCCGCCTTTGCACCACCTGCTGTCAGCAGAGTCTCGAACCCGGGCCTTTCCTGCGGGGTGCTGGGACGAGGGGCTGCAGCGTTGGGCGGGAGAACTCTGGGGGCTTGGGCTCCATCTTCAGGAAGGGGAAGGGGTGGGGGCTGGCAAAGCCCCTTGGTGCTTCTCGGTCTGCTGCAGGAGATGCTAGCATGGTCCTCGGTCAGCAGCCAGTCTGACGGCAGACATAGATATCTTGATGGATCCTCAGAGCTTTGGGGGGAGATGCAGTCCTCCTTGGGGGTCCCAGGTCTGGAGGGGCAACCCCTGCTCCCTGCATGAGCTGCAGCCCTGTGTCTGCAGATGGGGATGGGGAGGCTCAGAGGGGACTCTGTGGAGCGCCAGAAGCCGGGTTTCCCACCTGGCACTTCCCCCCGGGCAGAGCGTCTCAGTGCCCTCCCTGCTGTGGGAGCCACCCAGGGCCTGTAATAGCTGCCTAGCTCCTGTCCTGCTGGAGAACCTCCCATGGCTCCTATGGCCCCACAGAGGAAGTCCAGAACCTTCTCCTGGGTGCTCATGGGCCCTGCTCCAGGCCTCAGTCCCCCCAACCCTGCCTATGGTCCCCTCTCCCAGTTCCCCCACCAGCCACGTGCTCCTCACACCCCCGGTGCCCGCGCCCGCCAGGCTGGCCACGCCCTCCAAGGTGCAGTTGATGGAGGCGCCTGCACGAACACCGCCCATCAGTTCTCAGCCACCCTGTCCCTTCGCTCTTTCCACGGCTCAGCTCCAGCCTTGTCTGCCAGGGGACACATCCTGGGCCTACTGTCTGTGGGGCTGGCCCACCAGCGGAGAGGCCCGAGGAGGCTCAGCAGCAGGTCAAAGGTGCCCAGCTCTGGAGCCCGAACCATCAGCAGGCTTCCCAAACACCAAGCTTCGCACGGGCCATGCAGCTTCCAAAGCCCAGTGGAGGGAGAGGGTCTCTCCCACGCGGCCTGAGTGACGTCCGTGCCGTGTCCATACGCTGCTGCGGAGAGCAGACAGCAGCCACGCCGCGCTAATTAGTCCTCTCAGATGAGGTAATGATCACTAATGTGCACTGGATCTCATTAATTAACTCTCTGACTTTAATTAACTTCTTGCCTATTTCACCTGACATAATCTATTATCACAAATGTCAACTTTCCAGGATGTTCCCCTCTCGAAACAAAACAAGACGGGCCACGCGAAGGCTGCGTGTTTGCACCGTGCAGGGTGGGGGGCGGGCGTGCCACCGACGGGACACGGAATGTCGGGTGGAATCACTGCTTTCTAAGCATCTACGAAGAATTCTTCATCGCAATCAAGTTTGTCCCGAGTCACACTTCTGTGACTTCTTTTTGTCCTTCACTCGCACAGCTAATGACAAACACAGCAACAGGACACCTGAAAATACCAATGCCCTTTTGGGGGAAGATCACTTTATCCCCCCACGGTGGCTCTGTGGCGCCACTGGAGCCTTCCAGGCACATGAGAAGCGGGTAGAAGCCAGTGACAGAGGCTTCTGGTAGTTTCTGACGTGTGGGCAACAGATGCCCTGTTGTCAGTGGAGCCCGGGAGAGAAATGTGGGGGACTGGCCTGTGGTTGTGAGAACTCAGAGCCTCCTCCTTTACTCTGAAAACACTGTGTCACTGATGCACCCGTCACCACTGCCACCCGCACCACCACCACCAACACCATCATCACTGTCACCACCCACACGACCAGCCGCCCCGTCGGCGTTGCCGCACACTACATCTCCCCCTTTCCGACGTCATCACCGCCCTTCACGGCATACCATCTGTCGACACCACCCTCACTTACCACCACCTCAGAGCCGCCTCGGCTCGCTCCACCACCCTGGCGACGCAGGTGGCCAGCAGCACTGTGACCCTTTCCACAGCCCCGCCCCGCCCCGCCATAGTCACCTCCCTCACCGCATTCCACTCCGCCTTTTCCGCGCTATCAGCATCATGGCTGCCGACGCCCTCAGTGTGACCCGGAGTGCTGCTTCGTGAGCGGGACACTGGGGAGGTGGGGAACACCATGACGGTGGTGGCTGGAGACCCAGAGCCCCAAGTTCAGCACCATCTCTCGGTCCCCACAGCCAGCACGTGCTCCCAGCGTTCTGTGGTCGCTGCTCTCGTGTTACTCCCACTTCCTCTGCTCCGAGGTCCTGTGGGCCCCGCCATCACTCTCGCTGGGTGGGCTTGTCACCGACTGTCTCCGACTGCTCCACAGCCATGTCCCCGATGCCTGGGTTGCTGGAGGCTGACAGAGCTGTGCCCTCTGTGAGCTCCGGCGGGCTGTCCCCTCTGTGTGTCTCACACCCCCACCACTGGCTCGAATGCTGTCAGACATGAACTGGACGTGGGGCCGTGGGGCGGCCAGGACCCTCTCACGTTAGACGTGATCAGCAGTGTGAGTCCTCAGCCTAGTGGTCACCTGGCCCTGGGGGAGCAACAGAGGCCCCCACAAGGAAGGTGGCTGTGTGGGGTGGGGAAGCAGCGTGAACAGCGGCCTGGCCCTGCAGCTGGAGTGCTGGTGAGCAGCCCAGCAGTCAGCGGCGAGTCTGGCTCACCACACGGCTCGGCAGGCCCTCTGACCGGCTGTCGCTGCACCTGCTCTGTCCCCCAGTCACCTCTGCAGGGGGCTTCTGGTGGCTCAGCTGCAGATTTGCCCCGGCCCCTTCTCTCTGCACCACATACCACATGCTGCACACACATGCACATGTGAACTCACACATGTGCACACACCCTCACACATGTGCACTGAAGCACATGCGGCACATATGCACACATGGGCACGCACATGAACACACAGGAGCTCACATGGGCACAGCAGTGCCTGCAAGTTCTCAGAACTGAGGCAGGAAGGGCCCTGGTGCGGGCCGTGCCGGGTTGGGCAGGACGTAAGGGGCCGTGGGAGCCAGAAAAACAGGCCTGCATGTGCCTTTGAGCACAAGTCCTCTTCCTGGGCTTGTCTCCTCCTGTCCATTTCCCCACAAGTATCATGGAAAGTGCATGTGTCTGGGGCGTTGGGGGCAGCAGGGCAGTGCCCCTGCAGCACGAGGTCACCAGGCCCCACTCCCTCTGCCCTCACCTGTGGGCCTGTGGTGTGGCCCCAGTGGTCTTGGACTGGGCAGGATGAGTGGCAGCTGGGCATCGGAAGTGAGGCCCCACACCCACTGGTGGAAGCAGGGTGTGAGTAGCCACACAGGTCTCCTGCCTGTGACATGTGGCACTGCGGTCCTGGGCTCCTGAGTCCAGGTGGCAGCCAGGCCCAGCCAGGAAGGCCACTCGACTCAGAGGACTGTCCTGCTGGAGCTGATGCCGGTGCGAGCTGGCTGTGTTGTTACTGGGGCCGGTGGGCGTCTCGTCCAGACACTGTCCCTCCCTGAGTATAGATCGAAGTCCCCATGCACCCGAGCACGGTGCCCCCTCTGCACTCATGGGTGCTCCTGGTGAGCCCCTGTGTCCCCCAGGCCCCACAGACGACAGGCGCTCCCCACCCTGGAGCCTTGAGGCTGAGCCAAGGCTCCCGCCCGTCCCAGTCCCCTGCTGTTCGCACACCGGGTGGCCTCTCTCTGACCACAGGAACCAAGGACGGGAGGGGCTGGACGGGGCCACACTAGGGCTCTCACTGATGTCCCCAGCCCAGCAGACACGGTCACGGGGGACCGAGGAGGGGCTGCCTGCGTTGTGCCCCATGAACGAGAGGGGTCGGTGAGACGGGAGCCGTGTGGATCGTCCTGTGGGCATCGCTGCCCCTGTCTTTGCTGCCCCTTGTGGGCAGCTGCTGCCAACACCGCCCCCACACCGGTCAGCCCTCTCAGCCATGGGCGATGGCGCCAGGAGCCAGCAGGCTGGTGCGCAAGCCAACACACCGGGCGTCTGGATGGCGTCCAGCGTGGACAGGCCTCAGAGACGGCAGCCGGCTCCATGCCTGTCACCACCTTCGTGGACAGTTGGGTTCCAAGGACTGTCACCCTGTCATCACCTCTGAAGTCCTCCTGTGGTGTGTGGGCCACCGTGCTGGGGACACCAGGGCCCTGCCTTCCTGGGCTCCACTTCTGGGCCAGCCCGGCGGGAGTGCTGGTGATGATATGAGCTGGTACCGAGGACTGCAGGGTGGACAGCAAGTCCTGGTTGCTGCTGTCCCTGACGATCATCATGAGCTAGCTGGCAGTGGGGTCCTTGTCCTACAGGTGAGTAACATCTGGGACTGTCCTGCTGGGCTCAGGGACTGAGGAAGCAGATGTGGGTGTTGCTGTCACCCACAGACTCCAGTGGGGCTCCCCACTCGAGCTGTGATGGGGACGGGCAGTGAGGAGAGGGGATGGGGTAAGGTGTCCTGAGTGAAGTGCGTGCTCTGGCAGAGGCGGGAGGGCAGGAGGTCCATGCCCTGAGGCCAGGGACCAGCTCGAGTCTCAGGAACCCCACCCGTGAATGGGTGGGGTGGCTGTGAGTCCGCCTCAGATACCAGCTCTCACCACCCAGCTGTGTACTCTGGAGTATAAACTCCTTCCTTCATAACTGTGTCCCTGAGCACTAGGGATTAATCCACAGTCAGGGCTCTACATACACTTTGTTAATCACTGAAATGCTGTCAGGAATGTCACTTCAGGCTCGTGTGTGTCGGAGAGGAGGGAGAAAGGAGGGGGAGAGAGAGATGGAAACGCAGAGACAGAGACGGAGGGAGATATCGAAGTGAGAGAAGCATCGACCGGTTGACTCCCATACTTGTCCCAACTGGGGATCGAACCGACAGCCAAGCATGTACCCTGACCAGGACCCACAGCCTGCTGGTGTACAGGACCACGCTCCAACCACCTGAGCCACCCGGCCAGGGCGAGCTGCTGTTGCTTTAAGCTGCCTGTGTGTGGCGCTCTATTCCGGCAGCCCTGGGAGACCCCAGCTCTGCCCCATGGGGCCACTTGCTGGCCTGGCCTCCCTAGTCCTGGTCATGTGGACCAGAAGGACCCTCGCCATTGCTACAGTCTTCTCCCGTCACCACTGTCACCCTGCCTCTCGGGCTCGGCAGCCTGTGTCTCAGGCGGTCCCCACAGCAGCATCTGAGAAAGGGATGGTGGCCTGCTTGTCCGGTCATCAGCCGGCTGCTGGGAGGCACCACTGGGCGCTCCTGCCCCAGCCTGACTCTGCCCTGTCGTAGGGTCGCCTGTGTGTGCGGCCGCTGGGTGCTGGCTGCTGCGGGGAAACGTGTCTGCGTGCAGCGTGGAGTCAGAGCCCTGTGCTGGCAGGAGATACACGCCCAGATGTGGCAGCGCAGCGTCACGCCGTGGGCAGCTCCCTCGCACCCCCAGATGGGCTGTCGACTGCACGGCTCCTCCGGGCTCTCGCTATCTGGTTGCGTTTTGCCGCACTCGCGGTGGGGGTGGGGGGACGCGGTTGGTGATGACCCGTGACAGCTGCTGTATTGGTATTCCCAGGCCTGGGGTTGGGGAGGGATAAACACGGGATGAGAGCATGATAGAAGATGATAGTCGTCTAGAGACGATTTGTCATGCAACGGGCGGTGAAGAGATGGCCGTCAGCAGTGCCCGCTGCTCCTGGCAGCAGCTGCGGAGGCCGGCGTCTCAGCGTGGGCCCCGGGGGGCGTGCAGGGACGGGGTCCTCTGCGCATGGCCCGGGGACAGGCCTGGGGTGGGTGGTGATTGCTGGGGCCCTTGGCCGTGGGTGTGGAAGGTGCCCAGCTCAGGGAGGGCAGACGGAAATTGCTTTGGAAACGTTAATCTATTTATCCCGTGACGGGTTCCAGGAAGGATTGAAAAAGGCTTAGAAATTGCTTTCTGTAAGAAGCTCCCGGTAATCCTTGTGGCTTCGGCCCAGGCGGGTGTACGTCCGGTGGGGGCTGTGCCAGGGCCAGACCTCCGGCCATTATGTCGATGGCAAGGAACCTGGGGAACATCACTCACTCGCTCACTCACTTGGGTCCCACAGCTTCTGTGAAGTCTGTGTGTCAGCAGAGAGAGAGAAGGCGGGAGTGAGCTGGGGGACACCTACAGGGAACTCGCCCAATCAGAGGTCCACATCGGGAGCAGGGCAGGCAGCCCCGCCCACAGTACTGAGGCCCCACAGGACGGGGCGGGGGGCCCAGAGCGGAAGATGCAGCTGTCCAGGAGACACAGGAAGAGACGCTCTGTCCCCAGCCATCGGGAAGGCTGCACAGCGTCACGGAGGATGTGATGACGTCGGTTTTGTCAGCAGCAAAGACCAGTTGGAAGTGAAGACTGCCTTGCGGGGGCACGGGGGCGGAGAACGGGAGACTGTGGGGCATTCCGCAGGGGACTGCCCAGCCAGGTGCTGCTGGGCCTGTGAGTGCCGGTGCATTTTATGAGCTGCGGGCTACGTGAGGTCCCCAGGGCCACGCGGTCAGTCCTCACCAGAAACCGTTCTCTTCCAGCTCTGGAGGCCGCCCGTTGGACGCTGGGCGTGGGATCCGGTGGGGACTCTCCCTGCATCTTCCGGCCTCTGGGGGCTCCGAGTGTCCCCACTGAATGGCATCACCCCAGCCTGTCTCAGTCATCACAGGCACCCCAGTGTCTTGTGTCCTGTTCTGTGTCTTATCAGGATGGTGGCCTCTGCAGGGAGGGCCCACTCTGCATTTTGGTACAGCCAAAGGTTGAGACCCTTAACTTAGGTCTGTGAAGACCCTTTTTCTGAACAAGGTCCCATCCGAAGTTTCCGGGGTTTAGGGCGTGGACATGGTTTGCGGGGCCCCATTCAGCCCTCTCTAGAGACGGGGCAGGAAAATGGGGGTGGGCGGGCCTGCATGGGGTGAACACGGGTCCCTTGCCGGCGTGAGACCAACTGGGTCCTTTAAATGAGAACCACCACGCAGTGCAGGCCATTCACCGGTCAGAGGGGCCGGGGCCGGTGGGGGCGTGCGTAAGAGGTGGACGCCCTTCCCCTGTGGGGTGCCCACCAAGTCTCCCAGCACCAGACAGCCCCCAGCCCGGGTGGGGCTGAGACCGGAAGGCCGGTCTGCAGGACCCCAAACCTCATGGCTTCTGTGCTTGGCCAGGGAGCCCCCGCCCTTGAGGACACCCTCTTTAGTGGGATGTGCCTGCGCACGTGTGTGCACTGCATGTACATGTTCCTGTCCATGTGCCTGTGTGTGTGCATAGGGGTCGGGGTGCACTGAAGGAGGTCCCCAGCTGGAGGCCCGAGGCACCCAGATTGCATTTCGAGGAGGCCAAGGCTCAGGCCTGGGGAGCGTGGCCTTGGCCCTGGGCAGACTTGCTGGGCAGCCCGGCTCCTCTGCATTTGTATGTCTTCACTGCACTATATGTATCTTCCTAAGCTGCCTTAAATACCATTTGAACAAGGCAGGGTGTAAATAGATACATAAATAAAACCCTGTGCTGAAATTCTGAAACATCTTCCCCAGGGCCCACTTGCTCTAGGAGAGCCCCATCCATAACCCTCGACACCCTGTGCAGGCCCTGGGCGGGCTCTCTGGGCTCCGGGCGACCTGGCTCAGGAGCCTGGCTCCTCCTGCTAGCACCCTCGGGGCATCTTCCAGGGCCCCTCCCCATGCTGCGCTGGCAGGTGCTGGGTCCCTGAGCACTGCCTCAACCCCTGCAGGGCCCACACCCAGCTCGGGCCTTGGGTCTCAGGCCACCCGCACCTCAGGCCCTGCCTGCTCTGGCTGTGTGGAAGCTCGGGGCTTGGAAGGCCGCTGGTGGCTTGCATGCCCATCAGAGATTCCGGGCACATACTTCCCACCCCCAACAAGCAACCAGTGTTTATTGATGACCTACTATGTGCCCTGTCCTGGGGCAGATGTGCTGCAAAGACCGCAGCACTGACAAGATATTTGGTTGTGCCCTGCCTTCAGACAGGTGCCACCTTCAGCTCCCCCAACGCTGAGATCGTGAGGACGGAGACCTGGCGTCCCATGCTGGGGGCCGGCTGGGCTCCCAGGGCTACAGGCACCAACCGGTGAGTGCCCACTGGTCAGCTGACCAACTGGTGGACTGAGAAGCCCAGCGGGTCACACCGCTGAGTAGGGGCTGGAGCCTAAGGCGTGTGGGTATGCTTCCTTTTCACACTGATGGATACACACACGCACGTGCATTGTGTGAGTGTACCCATTTGTGTGCCCACACTTCTCTGTGTGTGTCCATGCATGTGCATGCACCTATGTGTGCACATGTGTGTTGTGTGTGCTCCTGCACAGGTGTGAGTGTTCCTGTGTGCACATGTGCAGGCATGTGCTCGTGTGTACACTGGTGTGTCCGGGCAGCACAGTGCAATCTGGAATGGAGTCCTGGACTGGGTCATTTTCCCCGACCTCGAGGCTGTCTGTGGTCCAGACATGAATGGACAGCCAGCTCCTGCCTGTGAGAACAGTGAGTGTGCATGCATGTGCGTGTGTTAGGCGGCGTATGTGACAGCATCTCAGCGCCCTCTGGATTACAGCCAACCCCGTCTGCTCCTCTCTCCGCGGCACCCCTGCCCCCAGGCTAATGAATCCGTTTCAGAGGCAGTAGGACTGAGGTGCTGCCGGTGCCCAGGGCCCTTTGCTGGGACGGACGGCCCCTCCTCCGTGTGGTCTCGCCCTTCCCTTCCCCGTGCTCCGCGTTTCCGATCTGGTGTCAGAAGGAGGAAGTTCCGGCCTCGGGTGGGCGATGGAGAAGACACCAGGGGCGCGGGGCAGCCTGGCTTGGCCGCCGCACTTTGCGGCTGCCACACAGTCTATTCCAAGGGCACACATTTTAGCCGAACGGGCTCCTATTTCAAGGGCCAGAGCCACGGCTATTGGCCATGTTAGACCTGGAGCCTCACGTGGCTGCACTTGGCAAAAGGTGCTGGGGCAGAAGAGCCGGGTCCTGAACATTCCAGGTGTTGCTGGAACAGGAGCTCCATAAAGACCGGCTGATGGAGTAATTGAGGAGATGGATGTGTGGGCCGTGGACAGATATGGGTTTTGGTCCACTGATCTGCCCATGGACTTGACCTTGGCTAGGGGATGCACAGTGCTGCGGGGAGAACAGAGGCTGTGGGTCAGCACCAGGGCTCTGGACGCGGGACCCCCAGCCCGGCTCTGTGTCTGGGACCATTGTCAGCTTCTCTGCCCCGCAGTTTCCTCTCCAGTGGAAATGGGGCCGTAACCGTGACCCCTGCCCTGTCTATGTACAGCTTCAAGGCCTCTGCAGGTAAGCACTGTCCAGCACAGAGTGCTGTGGGAACTTAGGGGTCCCCGGGGGTCAGCCTCTCCAGAGACACTCGTAACTACTCTTTATGTGGGACGAGGAGTAACCGACGCTGATGGGAAGGCCCACGTGCGTCCCCCCATCACGAGGGAGATGGACGGATGGCAGAAGCAGCAGCCGGTGGGGATGGGGCGGACGCCTGTGCTGACGGCTCGCCTCCCCCGTGCTGCTGCCGGGCAGCTCAGCGGCTCTGTGGCTCCAGCCCACCAGCCTTCCTTGGGTTGGGGACTCAGGCCCCCGCCTGCCTTCTCACCTGGACACACAAGAAAACAGAGCTACCTCGTGGGGTGAACGGGGACCATTGATGTGCCGGGGGGTGGGGGACACTCGCTCAGCACCTACAACTCAAGGAGAGTCACTGCTGCAGTCATGGCTTCTTGCCTTTTCTCGCCAGTGAGGACTCGGCCGACAGACACGCAGTGGGAGGCCCAGAGCCCTGGGCTCGCGGTCCCCCGCGCCCCACACCCGGCTCCGGCTGCCCTCCGCGCATCTGCTGTCCCTGCCCCTGTTGCCCAAGGACCCCGGGGCTGTGCTGGGCACTGCCCCTGCATCATTGCTGAGGGTCCTCCCGGCCGTCCCAGGTTTCAGCCGCACTCCCTCATCTCCACCTATGAGATGCCCGCAGCACCCTCCCTCCCGGGTGACGCCCAAGGTGTCTCCAGACCTTGTCGACCACAGATGGAGGAGTGTGAACAGAGACCAGCGGTTGAGTGAGGGCCACGCTGATGGTTGGAGTGGGTCTCGAGTGGGCACCAACACGTGTCCTGCTGGTGTGACGGCAGCTGTCACAGACACGCCGAGGCCGCCTCCCTGGATGCAGAGGGCACGGCCAACCCCAGCCAGCGGGCCCTTCCTGACCAGGAAGCAGAGCCCCTGCTCAGGCCATGGAGAAGTTACAGCTTAGACGCCCCTAGAACCAGGGCGTTCCCCAGCCCCTACGACAGCCTCTGGCCTGGGTCCTGACGTGTCTCTCCTGACTTCTTCCTGCACTGCCGACTTCAGATCCTCAGTCCTGGCACCGTGTCCAGGAGAAGGTCGCCTCTCAGCACTTGACCCTGCTGTCCGATAGGGCCCTGGGACAATGGGCCTATGGGGTCTCGGATCAGTGTGGAAGCCCAGGGTCCTGCATGGACCTCGCCACCTGGTTCCTCCTGTGACAGTGGGAGAGGCGGGCAGGCACCAGGCCTCTGGACTGTCGGCAGCGTCGTCCCCGACACGGGCCCGGGCCCTGGTCGCCCGGCCGAGCCTGCAGGGCCCTTGTGCTCCCTCCTGGGAAGGGCCTGAAAGAACAGCTGGAAGTTTCTTTCCAGAGACAGGCACCGGCTCCTGAGCGCTGGGCGACAGGCCTGGGAATGGGAAGGCTGTCCTCAGGGCATGCTTGTTTGCACGGCCCTTGCAGAAGGCAATGCTCACTCCCTGTGCTCAGGTTAAATTACCGCGTTAATTATTCAGGGGCTTAATGCGATCAAACCCGAACCCGTGTACCGGATCTGAGGGAACCAGAAACAAAATCGATGGGCCCAGAGGCCTTGGCAGCCGGCGAATAATGAAGCCTCCCCCCTCGGAGTTTCAGTGGGAAAGAAGGAACGGTGCACTCGACAGGCAGGTGAGACTGGTGAGGAAGGGACAGACGGACAGACGGCAGAGAGATGACAGGCAGGGAGATGAGTGATGATTAGACAGATGTGAGACGAGTGATACGCAGATTAGAGGGAGACTGAGAGACAGTGGGGGGCGGACTGGGACCGCGTCCAGCTGTGTTTGTCTGTCCCGAGACCTGGCTCAGCTGTGGCTGCCCCCGTCAGGGTCACGGCGCTAATCGGGTCAGTGTGTCTGCAATTTCACGCATCTTTCCTCGTGACCCTGGTGGAGCGGCAAGGCCCCCGTGGGCACCGGGACCGGTTTTATGCCGTCTATTTATAACCAAATCAATTCTGAGTCGGCTGCCGGACTCCGCCTAATCGAATCTGCCGCCCTTCACGCACCAAGGTGAGACACCCGACCCCGTCCCTGGGGGAGCCAGGCCCTGTCCTTGTGCCCAAGGAGCTGACGACGCAGCGCATGGTCGGGGGCGCATGACGGGGGAGGGCTTCTCACCGCATTCTCCCTCCCGTCCCGCGGCCTGACGCTTTATTAGTTGACGATAGTGCCAGGAGCCCTGGCTGGCCCGGTACCAGACCGAGGGGAGACCCCAGGATGCCCTGCCAGCATGTGACGTCCCCCTGGTCAGCGACCCTCTTGGAGGGGCCTGGGTGCCCTTCGTGAGGAGGGGGTCCTGCCCCCAGGGCTGTCCTTGGTGCTATCTGGGCTTTGGCTCACAGTGGCTGCTCTGGGAGCCTCCCTGGACACTGGTCCCAGGGTCTGCAGGCCCCAGGAGGCCCATCTGCAGCCCAGCCAAACTGACCCGGTGGGGTGGGTCAGGAAGCATCTCCTGGAAGGGGACTCCCTGGTCTGAAGGGGGGCGGAGCGTGGTCGGGTGGGAACTCAGTCAGGGGGGCTGCGTTTCAGACCCTGGGCCACACAGGGCAGCCTCCGGAGGAATGGGAGCCCTTGGGGTTTGCCCGTCCTCCACAGCGTATTCTGTGCTGTTTCCACTCTGATGAGGACAGTTGGTGATGCTGTTCACACCCACCGTCCTGGTCCCTAGCCTGGCACTCCAGATGACGCGTTCCTCTGAGGGGTGCCCAGGGGCTGGCTGAGGAGGAGTCCCACCTCAGCCACGCTCGAGTCCTGCCGCTTCAGAGCAGCCGTGGCTGGCGGGTGGCGGGCGGCAGTGGGAGCTGGGGGGAAGCGGGACTCAGCAGGATGGGCGCGCACACTAGGTGGCTGTTGGGAGATGGGCTGCGGTTCCCACCGGCTCGAACCTGAACATGTCTCACCGGGGCTGAAGGAGAAAAGGACATGCTTGTTCTGACCAGTGCCTGCCCCCGACGCCCTGACGCCAGGGACTCCGTCCAGCCTGGGAGGAAATGCCAACCCCCAGCACTGGCACATGCAGCCGGCCAAGGCTGCCCCTGGGCAGAGATGGCCACCCCTCTGCTGAGAACCTGGAGCCTCCCCTTCTGGGCCTGTGATGAGGGCGTGGTCCACAGCCTCCTCTCCGGCCCAGTGTGGTCAGGTGACTGTGCCTGGGGCCCCGCTGTCCTCTTCCTCCGGCTGCTGCAGACACCAACAGGCCTCAGGTGTGGGGGCCACCCCACGTGTGAGATGCTGGGCCAGGCGAGGGGACATGGGGCGAGAGCTGGCTGGGCCCTGTGCTGGTGCAGATGAGCAGCAGGGGGACAGACCTCAGAAGCTTCCTCCGACGAGTAAACGCTCTGGAGGACACCCGCAGGATGTGGTGATGCGTGGCAGGGGACCGAAGGCGGGGTGGCCGGGATGGGCCCTCAGGGGAGGGACGTCTCCACTGAGGCCCTAGCTGGGGAGGGGCAGGCACCTGGAGTGTGGTGGAAGGGCCTCCGGCAGGAGGAAGGGTGGGAGGGTGGGCGAGTGTGGGGGAGGGCAGTGGGGCTGAAGCAGGAGGGGCAGTGGCGGAGAAGGGCAGGTGGCCGAGGTGTGTCCTGCCCTTCGGCCCGTTGACTGTCCACCCCGGGGTGTGGAGCTCTGACCCCTTACAGGGGCGCCAGGTGCATGGTGAAGTCCGTGCTGCTTCCTGCTGACCTGCGTAGGCTCTGAGTCTCCCCGAGGCCCCCGGTGCCCTGCCTCTCTCAGGGGCCCATGGGCCTCGTCTGTGAAGCACAGAGAACAGCATGCAACATGGAGCAGCCTTCTAGCTGGCAAACACCCCTGCCCCGAGCTCCCGCCCAGCGCAGCCGAGCCACCTGGCGACGTGGGTGAGTGCACCTTCTGCAGCCCCTGGCAGTGATGGATGAGTCTGGGCCCCGTGTCCTCTCAGGAATCAATACCACGATGTCTCTATACCTGTGGGGGAGGGGAAGTAAGCAAACGGAACACGCCCTTTGACCTTCCTCTAAACCTGTGAAGGCCAGATGTGCAGGGCCTGCGGGGAAAGGGCTGTGTCAGGGCCACTGGGGTTGGTGTCCAGTGACACTGCCTGCGCCGTGTGCCGCCAGTGTGTCCCCTGGGCTCCCGGTCCCTGGTCCCCCTGCTGGAGGGCAGGGAGAGCTCTGAGAAGGGCCAGACATACACGTATCACGTCCCTGTGGGGGTGCAGGGCTGACGCTCAAGGCCCTGTGAGCCCCGGCTGGGGGGTGTGCTCTGCTGTGAAGGGAGGCTCCAGAAGCGATGAGGCTTCAGGCATCTAACCTGCCCGTTCTCTGTGACGGGCGACCCTGCGACCCTGGGAGATGAAGTCCTGTGCTCCAGGTCGGCTTCATTTTCCAGAACAGTTGCTCTGAGCCTCCCTTCTGCCACCAAGAGGATGAAGGAGGGGCAGCTCAGCCCCGGTCAAGGCGGGAAGCACTCTGCCCGTGGGGTGGAGGGGAGCATGGGGGCGGGGGCACAGGGACGCAGCAGGCCGGCCTCTGCCCACAGTGCACCCCGTGCCTCTGAGAGGGTGGCTGCCGTCCCCTGCTGGGGCAGCGTCCGCCCGTCTTCTTTTCTCAGAGCTCCTCGGGGGGGATGGACTCACGCGCCACACGGGAAGAAGACAAATGAGCTGGTTTCCTGGCTGGTCGAGTGCGGTGTCTTCTTCTTTAAGAAGGACACGTCGCTGTCGCCTCCCGTTGGCCTGGAGGCATGGGTCACCCCTTTGTCCCCCCTTTGTCTGTCCTTTGTCCTGATCAGCCTCCGAGATCAGGTGACCTGTGCTATACTGGCCGGGACGGTCACCAGAGGCCAGGCCTGTCCACGAGGCCCCACCCGCCTGCCAGTCAAGGGCTTACTCGGCGTCACCGTCCACAGTGGAGCCTGGGCTCCATAGGGACAAGTGTGGCACAGTGCCTGCCATGGAGAAGGTAGTGCTGGCCGGACCACAAGGGCACGGCCCCCCGTTTTCCCAGCCGATGGGGCCGATGGCTCCTGGTCTCTCCGGTGTGGGAACTGTAGCCGCGAGGCGGTGGTCACAGCTCCAGACAACTGGCCTGGGCCGGGGCCGAGGGGTGGAGCTTGGTTCTAGGGTCTTGGGCAGGAGCTAAGAGGCTCTTAGCCAGCTGGAGGGAAGGGGCCCAGGAGGCACTGTGGAGACAAGAGAATCTGGGATGGGGGTTGGGGTGGAGGTTGTGGGGAGACCAGCGTTATGTCTCCAGTGAGATTGGGGGCCCCACCTGCGTGGGCTTGCTTGGGGCAGCCAGAACCAGGACTCCCCTAATCAGCACCCCCAAAAGACCCTTTCCAGGCATGGACATCCTTCTGTGTCTCGGCTCCAAACCATGACGCCCCCTGGGTCCAGGGGTCTGGGACTCGGACAGGCTTGTGGGACAGGCTCTGGGTCTGCCTCATCCGAGCCTCTGTGGTACCGGACAGCCCAGTGTGGGGGAGGCCGGAGAGCTGGAGGGAAGGGCGAAGGGCAAAGGTCAAAGAGTTGTTGCTCCCCAAAGGCCAACCAAGGGGCTCTCCATGGTGCTGAACCCAGCCGGCTGTGCCCCAGATGCTGAATTCCCACCGGGCAAACTTCCTCCGGTCCCTGGGCAGAGTGGGCCTGGGCGGCGGCGCCTCTGTGGGAACCAGGCAGTCAGCTCATAGGACCTCCTTCCAGGAAGCACCTTCCTCATGGCCCTGACGTCCCGTGCCCACCGGAATGCAAAGTCATGGGCCCGGCACAGACCTGGACACAGAGCCCTGGGCCCGCGAGGCCTTGTAATGTCTCTGGATGAGTGGGGAGGGCTTCTCCAGGCCCCACCTGGGCCTCAGGCTCAGTCACTGCCCACCCAGTGCGGTGGGGTGCGGGGGGAGCCTCCATGTGAAACAAACCGAGAACATACCTGCAGAGAGCTGTCTACAGTCTATTCCATTTGGAATCCACTGTCCTCTCTGGCCAGGCCCTTCCAGCTTCACCTGCACGGCTCTCAGAGCCCCTGGCCCTCCCAGTCAGTGAGGGGCGGCGTGGCCAGAGCCAGCCTCGGGGTCCAAGGGTGGTCCCTGCATGCCAGCCCAGACCCACACCAATAAGCCTGCAGCGTGCTGTCCCCCCTCGGCCGGGCCCACATCGACCCGTCTCGCCCGGAGCTTCTGCAGCCTCTCGTGTTCCGTAGCTCAAGGGCAGGAACGGTGTCCTTCGTGTCGCTCTGTTCTCCAGTTTCTCGAGCGCCCCTCCGTCTGCAGGGCTGACGTCTGGCTCATCGTCACGTCCTTTGTCACCTAGCACACGGCCGTGAACTTTCAGGAAGTCACTGATTGAGGGAGTGGAGCCTGTGGCTTCTGCCCCTGGCCTCACTGCAGCGGTGGGGCCTTGGGGCTCTACTCTGTGTCCCCTGTAGTGGGCAGCCCCCATCTGTCCTCGAGACGACGCTCGGAGGTCAAGGAGACACTACTTTCCTTCTACATGTGGAGCCCAGCGACGTTCGGGGACCTGCCTGTGGTCACACAGCCGGGCAGCTCAGCCCCAGACGGGTGGGCAGCAGGTGGGGGACAGCAGGCCTGCCCCTCCCAGAGCTGGAGCCCCTCACAGAGGTGTGAGGGCCAGAGCATGGGGCTCGACAGGGCGACTCTGTGGGATAAACGAGCCGTCAGATGCCTCGCAGGGGCGGCGCGAGTGTCTGCGCTGAATTTGGCGGATTGGGCCGTGGGCCTCCCCTGCCGTCCGGGGACCCACGGGGCGTGGCTCACAATTGTTTTGGGAACTATCAGGGCCCCGAACCTGGGCCCTGTGGTGCTCGAGTCCGTACAATGAGGGCTGCTCCAGCGGTGGGCCACGCTTGTAGAATATGGCTGGGTTTCCACAACTCGGTGAAAGAATGTGATTGGCAGGTGTGCGTGTCGGGCTGAGTTCCTTTGTGTGTGAAGAACCTGGATTCGATTGCCTTCAATGCAGCCCCTGGGCAGCTGCGGGCAGGGAGGGCAGCTGCGGAGCAGAGGCCGGCCCCTCCTGCAGGCGCTCTCCTCAGGTGTGGCTCCTGCCCAGCTTGGGGAGCTGGGCTCAGGTATCCTGCTGGCTGCCCAACATCTGTTCAACCCTGAAGTGCTGTGGTGTCTCCACGGGCAGAAGAGGGGTGCATGGGGGCGCTGGCGCATCACTGGAATGGCGGGAGCCCCCACTGAACCTGGGAGGGACCATCATCCTCTCCTCTCTGTTGAGTCGGCATTGCCACACAAGGCGCCAGTTCAAAGGGCAGCGTGAAGAGGTTTGTCAAACACGTAACACTACCGACAGCACGATAGAGATGTAGAGCATTCCATCACCTGCCACCTGCCGAGGTCACCTGGAGGTGGGGCTGGCCTCTCTCAGCCCAGCCTGGGCAGCACCGAGCTGCTAGTTTGTCCATCCCTCCTGAGGGTGAGCATTTGGGAAGTCCCTGTGTTGACTGTGCTCCACCGAGGGGAGGCTGAGATGTGGACCAGAGACCCAGGTGGGGAGGGAGTGGCCAGTGACATAGGCAGAAGGGGGCAGGCTGTGCATCCTCTGAGTCCGCTCAGGGTCCTGGGGCACCACAGTGCAGCCCCGGAGTGGACACCTGGCCAGTTCCCAGTCTCCTGCAAGGATATGGGGGGAGGAGCCAGGGCACAGGGTGGGTGGGTTTCCGGGTGGGCAAAGGTCCTCGGTGCATATCTAACCCAGAGGGTGGTCCTTAGACCCCCTGCAGAGAGACTGGTCGGCATGCACGTGCCCCGAGTGGACGAGGCCCATACGGTTCTGCATGTCTCTGTCCATAGATGCCGGGCAGGAGGAGAGACGCCCTCGGTCAAGGTCAGCTGCAACAGCTGCAGCTCCGATCCCACGGGCACTGCCGCAGAGAAAATGACAACGAGACTCAGGAGTCACTGCCAGGTTGGACGGCCACCGCCCCTTCCTGGAGTGTGGACCGTGCCAGCAGGAAAGGGTTAAGCTCGCCTGTGATTATCTACCCATTTGGCTAATTAGATTTTTATAAACTGCTTCACACTGAGGCTTGCAGCACTGCGAGAGGCAGTTAAGTGGGCTAAGCTGGGCTGGCGCAGGAGGCCAACCCGGGAGTTGGGCAGGGCCTCCCACCCCTCCGCTGCCCCGCTACCCTGGCCTGGTGCCCTGCTCACGCCCATCCCCCTCCACCATGGGGCATGGCAGCGCGGCAGCTCTGGGCCTGTGGTGAGGGGACCCTGCCCTCTCGGCGTACAGTTCACCAGTGGAGGGAGTCACTGGTGACAAGGCCACAGTCCCTGCTGGGGGTCCCTGCACGGGGTCCAGGAGTGACCACCCCCAACGCTGTCTGCCCCTCCCTCGGAAGGGCAGGGTGAGGTCCTGCTCCTCCCTGCTCCCTGGGGACGCCCATCCAGGTCGGTCTCCTTCTCTCTGCGAAGGAGAGGGGCAGGTGGGCGGCTGGGGTGGCCTTTGGTGGCCGACTCCCCAGGTGTGGTGTGACATTCTGGTTGGAATGCGGCTCAGACCCCAACCCCTGCTCTGTGTGCAGAGGACACAGCCTCTCGGAGCCTCAGGCTCCCCGGGTACAGGGGGAGGGTTCAGGGGACCCAGTGTGGAAGGGAAGACCCCGGGGTCCAGACCCCGGAATGCAGCAGAGGTGCAACTGTGAGATGTCCCCAGGGCCTGCCCCGGGCCCTCCCTCTCCCAGACTGTGTGGGGTGGTGGCTCCTCCAGGCATCAGCGGTGCAGACGCTGTAACCAGGGCCCAGACCCCTCCCCCTCTCCTCACTCTGCCTGGGGGTGACAGCCCCTGGGCCTCAGCTCCCTGCCATCAGCCCTTCTCCACTCTGGCACAAGTAAGCACGAACCCCTTTTTTGTGTGTTTGCTTTGCACTTGCTCTGGCCTTGCACACAGGGCACCTCAGTTAGCACTGAACACCGAGGGGGAACAACTGCATAGGTAAGTGATTCAAGAGCCGGTACTGGTCCTGGCTTCAGAGCCACGGTTCCCAGCCCCAGGGAGCCTGAGGCATTGGGAGGGACAGTCCTCCAATCCCCACCAGGGGTGGGGTGACCAGCAGGGCCAGGACCGCGGAGCCCTCCACACAGGACCCATTTCATTCCGTCCCCAGCATGATCCCTGAGTGAGGGGTTGTGTGCCACACAGGCCAGGCACGGGGACATTTGGGCGCTTGCTCAGGGTGACCGGGCATTAGAGCTTCGGTGACAGATGACCACAGTTTTACCCCAAAGAGCAGATCTGGCTTCTCAGCCCCAGGCCCAGTGATACCCCCACCCTACCCCGTTCACTCGGGGCTCCCCCACGGCCCAGGTCCCATGGCGGGGTGGGGGGCATGGCCAGATCACAGGAAGGGCGGGGGGTGCTGGGAGCAGCCTGGGCCTTCGAGGCTCAGGTTCCCGCAGACTTCCTACAGGACCCCCCGCTCCAGGGCCTGGACAGGTGAGGGGGCTTCCCACAGCCACCACACGCTATGCACAGCTCCCATCAGCTGGGGCACTCAGAGGCCCCGGGGGTTGCACTTGGGAGCTGGGTGGTAAGGCCGGGGCGGACATCACCGAACAGGCCCTGGGAAGAGCTGACCTCTCGGGACTCACGTGGGCTGGTGTGGCCGGCTGTCCCCAGCTCACCTCAGATGGGGCTGGGGGCCACAGCTTGGGCTGGAGGTGTGGGGGAGCAGGTGGGCTTTTCTATTCCCCAGAGTGCAGACCACCCAGCCCTGGCCCGGGGACTCGCTGGGGCGGGGTCCCTGGTGTGGGCGGTGGTGGGCAGAGCAACCTCAGGGGTCCGAGCCTAGCCTCACGCTGATTCCTGCCCAGTGCCCCAGCCTGGCCACCGGCCCAGGTCGCCAGGCCCACAGAGGCCCCTCCTGGCCCCTCCCAGAGCCCTGGCTCCCAGACGAAAACCCTCAGTTCTCCCTGGCACAGTGCTAACAAAATGTGTGCAGGCCTGTGGTCACCTCTATCCTGGGAAGCAGCGTCGGGCATGTCAGCTGTGGCCGAAACTCCGGGTCTGTCCAGGGCGAGGCCCGGGGTCTGTGACATCCTGGGGAGACGCCCCACAGAGATAAGGGCTCCTCTCCCACGTGGACTGTGAGGGGCTCACGCAACCTGGGGCCCACCTCTCCTACCTCACCTTCCACCTGCTCCACCTCTGTCACCTGTGGCCCCGCACGGTCTGCTGTGTTGTCACTTGGCTCCTGTGTCAGGCTGGCAGCCCTCCCCCTCCCTGCTCCGTGCCTGCCCCTAACCCAGGGCTCCCAGGACACTCCACCGGGACTGGCCATTGATTCCAGGCCCCCTCAGGGCAGACCTGCTGGCTTTGATTTCTGGTTGAATTCCTCGATGATCTGAGAACCCATACTGTGTGATTTCTGATCTTTTAAATTCGTCAAGGCTGGTTTATGGCCCAGAATCCAGTCGGTCTGGCGGAATGTTCCGTGGGCGCCAGAGGAGCATGTGTGCCGTGCGGCCACTGATGGAGTGGCCCATCAGCACCTATCAGGCCGGGCTGGTGGATGGAGGTTCCAGAGCACCCATCCCCCCCGAAGCCCCGTCTCCCGGGCCCATCAGTCACAGCTCCTGCAGCGGCCACGGCCACGGCCTCCACGGGGATTTTTCTCTCAGTCTCTCCGTCTCCCCTCCTGCCCTGGGAAGCGCTCTCGGCAGCGTGGACAGTCGGGTGGGGCCCGAGGTGCTGTGGGCGGCCCCCGTTCCGTGTGGTGGGCGAGCCGGGGGCTGCCTGAGCGACGTCAGCGTCTGCGGGCTCACATGGTGCCTCTCTCCGTCCTTCCTGTCGGAAAGCTCCGTGTCTTCACGTCTGAACTCGGTCTCACGCAGACAGCACAGAGCTGGTTTCTGCTTTCTAGAAAATCCCACCGGACGATCTCTGTCTTTCAACCGGCGAGTTTAGACTATTCACATTTAAAGTGGTTATTGAGACGGAGTGACGTCTTCTACATTGCTAGCTGTTTTCTATTTGTTCTGCTCATCCTCTGCTTCTCTCTCCCGCTCTCCCTGCCTCTTCCGCATTTCACTGGACACAATTTATGATTCCACTTTATCCTCCCTGTTGACTCACTATTTGTATCTCTATAAAGCATGCTAGTGGTTGGCCCTGGCTGGTGTGGCTCCATGGGTCGGAGCCTCGCTCCGTGCATGGAAAGGTCGCAGGTTTGATCCTTGGTCAGACACATGTGGGAGGCAACCAATCAATGTTCCTCTCTCACATCAATAAAAAAAAAAAATACACGTGGTTTCCCCAGGATTCACAGTGCACATTTTCAAGTGATCCGAATCACCTTCCAACGCTGCCGCCCCACTTCCTGTGCGGTGGGAGGACCAGGAGACGTGGCATCCCTGGGCCCTCCTCCGGCCTTTCTTCCAGAGTTGCTGTGCATTTGCGTTGGTGTCGCCGATAAATACACAACGCAGTGCTACTGTTTTTGGGGGTAAGTCATCTTGCAAAACAAGGGCCTGCAAAAAAAATCATGTTTTTGCATGTTGTATATGTTTTCCCTGGGAACATTAAACCCAGTGATCACAGTTGTTTTAGCTCCCCGGGGGGTAGTTGTGAGTTCCGTGCTGCAGTTGAGCTGGTTTCAGTGAATTCGGCGTCCCGGGAGCCCATCCCCTCTCGCCCTTTGTAAGAAAGCCCTTCAGCTTCCGTTGGGAGCTGGAGGTGTTGTTGGGACACAGGACACGGAGGCGGGTGTGCCTGGCACTGGGAGATGAGCCAGACTTAGCGTGGGCTGGGCCTTTCGTGGGAGGTCGGTGTCGGCCAGGGCAGGCACTGGCTGTGGTCCTCAGAGCACCACAGCCTGCAGCTTCCGGGGGCACGGGTGGGAGGCAGAGGGGGGCTGCGGCATGGCCTTCGCCGAAGATCCTGCCTGTCCTCCCACTGAAGTTCAGGCCACAGTCCTTGTTCCAGCACTGCCCTCGGGGCCGGAGAGTTTAATTTTGTATTTTCTCCTTTCTCTCAGCTGGTAATGGCTTCTATCCGTGCCCTCGGTGACAAATTCCTTGGCTCTTCCTCCTACGCAGGAAGGCCTTTTCCTTCTCTTTCTTCAGGGAGGCGGGGGCGACCGATGGAGCAGGTTCTGGCGCCAGCTGGCACTCTGGCCCCGACCAAACCTCAGGGCAGACGGTCTCCGGCAGCGCTCGGACTCCCCTGGGAGCAAGTGGCCCAGTTCAGGGAAGACAGTTACACAAGCAGGTCCCCCCACAGGTACCAGGGGCTCCCAGGGTGCCGAGCCTCCCCGGCAGCCCACGCATGCCTCAGCGGCATGCCCCACAAGTGAGCTCAGCCCTCTCCCCGCTCACACGGGGCCCACCCCAGCTGCACACCTTCTCCAGCCCCGTTTCCCTCTGGAGCCATTTCCAGACTCTAGGTGACTTGATTGTCTGCTGACATCTGTTCTTGGTGGTTCAATAAAAGCCAACAATTTGAAGTTTTCTGGGGTTTTTTGTTTGTTTTTTTGTAAGAACAGGAATGAAGCTCTCTGCCTTGTGGGGCTGAAACCGGAAGTCCTGAAGTGTCCATCAATGGTGGAAGGGTCTGGAAAACAAAGAAACCAGTGCAAAAAATGAGGATGTGGGGTTGCGGCAGCCCCACCGTCTCTGGGCCGAGTCTGGCGAGCCTGGGTGGGGACTCCGTCCTCTTCTCCCGTCACTCCGTGCTTCTCTGCTCACGGGGAGTCTCCGGGAGACCTGGTGGTCCGGGCAGTGGTCGCTAGGGGAGCGATGGGCCCCGCGGGAGGGAGGGCAGCATCGCATGGCGGCTTGCCTCCGAGCCCTGTGGGCCCGCATGGCGGGAAGTTAGGCCGGCCCCCTCGAGTCGAGATATCTGAGGGACGATGTCCCGCCCAGCAGGGGCCGTGGCTCTGGGCCGTCCTATAGCTCATGGAGCATGGACAGGTTTGCATGGGCCATGGACTCCTGGTCCTCACCTGCCCTTCTGGGCACTCACATCCAGAGGCAGCGCACTGAGTCTGTGCGGAGGAGCCGGGCTCTGACAGCCTCCGGACTCCATCCCTGCCTCTGTGCCAGGCAGGCCCCCATGGACCTCACTGGGCCGCTGTCCGTATTTAATGAGCAGTGGGGTCTGGGGCGCCCAGCCTGCCAGTCACGGCTGCCTTGTTGTGTGTCCTCGGTTCCTGCGGCATGGATGCCATCTGCTCAGGAGCCCAGCCAGGCTGCCAGGGACACAGGATGGTGGAGAGACACAAGACGGGGCAGAGGAGGGCGGTCAGGACTCGGAGGCTGGAGGCCGGTGCCTCGGGCCAGCTGCCACTGGAGGGTCGCATGCTGCACGGCAGGCACAGGGGGGAGGAGGAGGCAGGGCAGCAGAGCAATCCTGCAGGGCGGGCTCCAGGGCTGATGCTGGAACACCATCCGGCTCACTGAGTCCCCTGGAGAGGCTGATAGAGAGGAAGCTTCTGGAAGGTCTTATAACTTACCCAAGACCTGGCTGCAAGAGCAGCAAGCTCAGGAACTGCCTTGCACTTCGGTCCCACGCTGCTCCCAGCCCGCACAGGGGTCCCCGGTCGGGCAGCCCTGCGTTCCCTCCTGTCCTCACTGGAAGGGGGACACAGTGCCGGAGGTGGGGTTCCAGGACACCACGTGGGGCTGGGGGTCAGGCTGCAGCACAGGAGCAAGGGGCAGCTGAGAGGGTCAGTCAGCCACTTCCCAGCAGCTCACTGGCACCCCCTGGTGCCCTTGGCCAGGTGAGGGCTCATCTCCTTGGTGAGAATACCCAAGGTGCCACCTCGGGTGTGAATATAGACCACGCAGGGGAGGCAGTGTGCTCTCCCCGGGGCTCCCCTGACACCCCAAAGCCCCGAGTTGGAGTGTGGGGTCAAGGTCTCTGACGAGGTGACGACGTCGGCATGCTTGGCACGCGGCACCCTGCCAACGCGACGCCTCCTGAAGAGGGCACTACCAGCATGGACTGGGCAGGGCTGGGTGTCCAGGGGTCCCCGCCCAGACACAGCCCAGTGTCCCCTGGCTCCCGCACGTCAGCCGTGGGCCAAGTCTCCCCTGAAGGCCCACGTGGGATGTGTGTTAGGCTCTGCAGGCCACGGGCCTGGGGGGAGACCGTCAGCTCGGGCCCTGTCGCCTGCGGACTCCCTCGGAGGACCCTCGGACACGCGGACAAGCTCTGAGCCGGCGAGACTGTCCACCCGCATGCTGAGGGGTCCCGTGGGCCCTCCCGTTAGGACCTCCACCCTGACGCTGACCTCTGAGGTCTGGTGGTGGGAAGCGCAGCGTCGACGGTGGAGAAACAGTGTTAACGGAGCGACGCGGATTCCACCGTAGTCCAGGGGTTCCCCCAGGAACCTGAGCGCCCTCCGAGGCCCCAGGACTCAGGCCCGGGGCCCTGGGCACTTCCGCGTCCGCCCTCCTTACGCCTGCGCCCGCCGCTCGGGGCTCTGGCGCCTCCGAAGGCCAGCCGCCTGCACGGGGAGCACAGTCAGCAGAGCTGCTGGTGGACACCGCATCGCAGCCTTTGCGGACTCGTATTAAAACAATCGTGCTAAATTAATAAATATTCCGGGGGAGATGCGACCAGGCAAGCATCTTCCTGCTCCCCCGTTGCCTTCCAATTCCAGTGCTTATCAGCGCGGCGCGCTTGGGCACCAGTGACAGTGGTGCTGTGGCGGCTCCCTGTCCTCCCCGTCCTCCCGCGTTTGTTATCTGAGATGCTTCTCGGGGACAGACGCGTTCCTTCTCGTCCCTTAGCTTCGGATTCTGCCATTTATATCAACCAGCTCGGACTCCTGGGCAGGCCACTCACATTTCGGGTTTTAACCCGATACCTGGCTGGGTTTTTTGTGCTGAAATCCTTCCAACCTCGGCCGCTGGGAGCGACTTCAGGCCGGTCATCTGGTGTCCCTGTGTCGTGGCTCATCTTTTTGTGGTGGCTGCTGGCCACTTATCGTCCAGCACCACACGCACCCCAGGCGCACCACTCATTTCCTCTGCTGCTGCTCTGGTGCTAGCCCTTGTGGCTGTCCCCAGTGGGGTTAGAAACCAAGCCCCGGGCCCTGGGTGTGCTCACGGAGGCTGGGTTGTCTGTCCCTGCGGCCGGAGTGCGAGGGGTTATGACGTGTCTGCATTTCGACCCACCCGCAAGTGCGTTTGCGCACCCCTCCTGTCGGGTGTCTCTGTGAGGTAAGAAAGTAAACTGGAGCCGCCCTGCTCTCTCCGGCTCTGCCCCGACGTCACCCACAGGCTCCTGCGCCGTCCTGTCTGGCCTGTGGGTGACTTTCATCGCTGACAGCGAGGCACCTGGCTTCTGGCGCTACACTGATTGATTTACTTGTTCGTGCCTCGTTCGCATGCAGTTTCAGAATTGGCACCTGCATGCCTGTGAGATGCAAGGTGCTCACGAGAGTCTGGAGTGTATCCACAGCTATTCATTTGTAGTCTTCCGGATCTGTTTTCTGAAACACACGCTCGAAACACACGCTCCAGGTGCCTTGGACCTGCCTGCTCCCTGAGGCCATGTTGTAACACTGCGCGGTTCCCGGGGCATGCTGCAGTCCTCCCCGGGGATCCTCGCCACCTGTTTATTTTTAGTTTGGATACAGTGTCCTTCACACTCTGCCATATATGTCACTGCCATGGGGTTTGCCGACTGCGGTCACAGCACCGCCGGAGCGACGCTGTCCCACACCTGGATGTCACCAAGGGTGGCTCCTTTGTCATCCACCGGTCTTCTCCCCGCAGACTCGATCAACCATGTTTAGTTTTGTCTTTTCAGATTGTCTTGGAAATGGAACCACAAGACAGGTCGACGTGGGGGTCTGGCTTCCCGATGAGGTGCGTGTGAGTGAGAGGCACCGGCCGGCCGCACAAGTCCCTGCTCAGCTCCTTTCCCGGTGGCCGCCCGGGTCCCACCGCAGTGCGACCCCTGCCGTTTGCCGAGGCAGTCAGTGCTGGAGGGCACCTTGCTCGACTCCAGTTTGGGGCGGTGGTGAATAAGGCTTCCAGGAAGATTCATTTTTGTGGGGACGCCTTTTTAAATCACAGCGGCAGATGCCTGGAATTAGGGTGGGACCACTCGGTCTCACTGTGAACGCATGCTCTGCTGGGTGAGAAAAGGCCAGGCCGCCTTTCGAAGCAGCCACCCGTTCAGAACGTGCCCCCTGCCCTGCAGCCCCCAGACCCCCAACCCCCACCGCTCCATGCTGGACTTGTGCTGCTGCTGCTTCCCATCCTCGCTGGCACTTGCTGCTGCCCGCTGTGGTTTTGACTCCAGCCGTTCTCACAGGTGCACTTCCTCAGCACTAACGTGTGGGGGCCTTTTCAGGTGCTGGGCCGCCATCCAGAAGTCTCAGGGCTCGAAGTGTCCATTCCCATGCGTTGCCCTGTTTTGGGGTGGACCTCATTTCCTCATGGCCAAGGCTGCCCCGTCGGCCATAGGTGAGCACTGTGTGCCTGGGCCTTGGGCCCCCTGGGTGGCTCTCTCTCAGGCCCGAGCTATCTGCACACCTATGTTCCTGGCTCTGCATCCTCAGGCAGCCTCTGCAGATGGCTGGGTTCTCTCCCCACTGCCTCTTCCTGCCCCATGGGCCACCTGGGTCGCCTCTGGCCCCCGGCTCTGCCTCCTCATCTGAGGGGCCCTGAGCTCTGCCCAGGTCTCCCTTCTGTAGCCACAGCCTGGACACTTGCTCAGGACAGGGGCCCAGCCAGGCGCAGCACTCACCTCCCATCTCTCAGGGGCCACGGCCCCTCCTTCCCTGGTGTCCTGTGTCTCAAAAACCACGTGTTTGCCTGCTTTTGCTGTTTCAGGCGGGAGAGTGAGTCTGGCCCCTGCTCCTCCACCTTGGCCAGCCCTGGCTGCGAGTACACAGTGCTCACGGCCACAAACAGTTCCCACCCTCAGTGCCTGCACTGACCCTCACAACCAGGAGCCCAGCACCAGTTCCCCCAGGTCACAGTTGCAGACATTCTGGTGCAGAGGGCACCTTGCCATTCACAGGTCAGAGTTCATGCCCCAGGTAGTAAAGGTCAGAGCTGGGGCAGGTCCTCTGGCTTCCTGCTTCTGGGGTTCGAGACTCTTCGGGGGAGAATCTCCCGCAGACCACACAGCCCAGGGCACTGGCCCCAGTGCTTGGGGTGGAGAGACCAGCAGGGCAGGGCCCTGGAAGACATAGAGATATGGGGATAGAGAAGGTAGCTTTGGAGGCCCAGCCCGCCGGGCTGGACAGCACAAGGTCCATAGGAAGAGACACAGGAACTCACTGCTGGGGGACCCCATGCCCCTCCTGGTCTGCACTGTGCCTTCTGCCTGGGGGTGCCGGTGGGTTCTCTCTCAGAATCTGAGCCTGTGACCCGATGATGGCGGAGTTGGGAGAACCCCGCCACCCTCCAGCTCTGAGAGACAGGCGGGGAAACCGAGTCGGAGAGTGGCTGGTCACCAGCATCCCCAGCAGTGCTGGGATGCGACTCCTCTCCAGACCTGCTCTTCCCTTCACCCCACGGTGGGTTGACATCGCTTCCCTGTGCACTCGCTTGGTTTTTATGTTTGCCCCCAGCTCGTGCATTCATGTGCATTCAGTTCATAGCTCGACCACCTGCGATTTCCCCCTTTGTCTTCAGGGTGTGTGCTCATCTGAGACCTGACGCGGCGAGCAGACTGGGCCTCCGCAAGTTGTAGAGAGACTTGGAGGCTGGGCCCCGAGGCTGAGGAGCCCATGAGGCATCAATCTGGAGATGCTGAAAAAAAACAACCCATGAGTTTCCTCTGCTTGTTGAAGACATCACCAGGGCGGCCCCACACCTGTGGGGGGGGGGGCCTCAGGGCCCGGAAGGGGCGTTTTCTCAGTGGCCAGGCCAGGTCCCGGGTCTCTGTCCCCCAGCACATCCCTCAGCTCACAGGACTGAACCCCCAACAGTTCCCACTCTCCTGCCCCGTCCCCTCCTGCAACCTTAGCTTGGGCAGTGCTGTTGTTTCCACTGGTGAGATGTGGGCGGGCATCGGTGAAACAGTTCCGGGCATGTGGTTTCTCCGTCAGCGCCAGACCCTCACCCCCTCCCAGACTGAAGCTCAGGCATCTCTCTGTCTGTCCGTCCATCTGTCCGTCCAGTAGCTGCCAGGGCCACATGCTGGGCAACCAACGCCCAGCCCTCAGTGGCCGATGGCGCCAGCCCATTTCCTGCTCACAGCCTGAGGGGTGTCAGTGCCCTGCGGGCTGGGCTGGCACTGTGCAGCCTTGGTTCCGGCTGCACGTGGGCCTCAGGTTTGCCCCATGTCCCTCACTGTAGAAGAAGCAGCCCCCGGCCATCTTCTCCTGTGGCCCGTGGCAGCGGGACCCAAGGCCAAACTGAGCTGCGTGACACGTCCAGGTCCTCTCCCCATGCCTTGCCTGTTCCACCCCACTGACCCCCGGCCCAATGGCCAACGCTACGTCAGTCTGAGGGGACGGCCACCCCCAGCCATCAGTGCTGGCACCACAGGCCCAGGGCAGAGGGAGGGCGCGAGCCATGGGGCAACATTCAGTCTGCCACATGCCCCGAAGCCTCCCTGAATCTGCACCCCTGACCCCTCAGGAGATTTCAATTCTCTCTGGGGGTCAGTCTTCCCTCCTGGGTCCCGGGGAGACCCTGCTTTCAAGCCTGTCCATTTTTTAAAAAGATTTTATTTATTTTTAGAGAGGGGAAGGGAGGGAGAAAGAGAGGGAGAGAAACATCAATGTGTGAGCGCCCCCTACTGGGAACCTGGCCCACAACCCAGGCGTGTGCCCTGACTGGGAATCGAACCAGTGACCCTTTGGTTCACAGGCTGGCATTTAATCCACTGAGCCACACCAACCAGGGCTCTTTTTTTCTTTTTTGCTGGTCATTTGTCCTGTGTGTCACTGTGTACTTCTGGGTGCCTGTCTCCAGGGACTGAGCCTGAAGTGGATGTACCCAGTGTGAGCGCAGTCGGATCTCAGTGACTGCCAGCCACTGTGGTCTCGCTGGCCCACCCTCCGATTGGCAGGCACGTCTCCTCATCAGCTGCTGACATCCCGCCACAGCCGATGCTGCTGCTCCATGCAGGGCATTAAAGGGTGAGTCCCTCTTGCTCTGAGATGCCTCCCTGCTCAACAGTGCGGCTGAGCAGTGAAAATCACGTTTCCCGGCCACTCCCGCCCCTGCTGTGGGAGCCAGCGGGCTTTGCCCCTCCTCCTTTCTCCCGCCCCTGGACCGCTGGGCTTCCTCGCATTGATCCGTAGCCCAGCACACCTTCTCCTTGCTAATACTGCATCAGCTCTGCGCATGCCCCACACGGGTCTTTTCTCGTCTTTTCCTTTGTGTGGTCTTTGTTGTAAAAGACGTTCTAATTTTAATTGAGTCAAATGACTCTTCGTCGAAGGTCACGGGCTTTTTCTGTCTCATTTAATTAATCCTTTGCTATCCCGAGTCTATGAAGATACAATCGAATATTTTCTCCTTAAAGTTTGCTCTTCACATCAGGGATTTATCAGCGCACCTGGGGTTTCTTGCTGTGGGTGGTGAGAAGTGAAAAAAAAAACGGTTTTGTTTCCACACAGGGAACTCTTTGTTGCAGGGGATTTGGGACATGGCAGCTGTGCCCCACCCGAATCAGCCCTCATGACATTTATCAGCGCTGTCCCTGCCCCCCCAAACAGACCTGCCCCCTGGATCCAGGGATGTGGACTCAGCCATTGTCACTCCCTGCACCTCGACACTGCGACCTTCCGATGCGGGCTTTTCCAGGCCCTCTATTCTTCTTTGTAACTTTCTGATGAAACACCCTGTTGGAATCTGATCGGAAAGTAACGACTGTAAAGGCTGTAAAGGCCCTTTGGAGGAAATTCACATCATAATGGCGTCAAGTCTTCCCCACCCTGGACTTGTGGTCCGTCTCCGTAGGCCTGATGGCCCCTCCGGTCCCAGGGGGAGGTGGGCCCCATGACACCCTCTGGGTGTGAGTAGCTGGGACGTGACCCTTCCTGGGCCCAGCACGTTGGCACGGTCCTCACCTGCAGGCACCAGGTCCCAGGCTGGCAGGAGGCAGCGGCTCGGCAGCATGGGCCCTCTGTGGGGGTGGGGTCAGTGTGAGGGACGCACCGGTGGCGTGCCAGCGCTGGAGGCCACGGCTTGAGAAAACCAAGGTTAAATGTTCAGCAAGTTTGCAAGCTAATTTGAATTCATGCCATTCCCTTAAAATCCACTGTGGTGGGAGTATTCACACCACTGAAATTCACAGGCAATCAATCATCCCCCCTCCCCTCAAAGAGCAGGACATTTAATTTTACGGGAACACTTGATGCGGCTCTTCAGAACCACTGGTTAAACATGCACCAGCACACCTTGGGCTGCACGGCTGCTGGCTGGAGCCCCCGGGAGAGAGGCTGGGCGTGCGTGTAGCACCATGTGGCCATTCCCACCAAAACAACCCAAGTGGCCATCCACTCGGACCTCCCACGACCACGTGTGGTATTTTGCATCTTTTCCACCAGAGACTGGCGCATGTGATCTCAGGGGTTTCCCCATACACCTCAGGTTGTTGCTGCCACTGTAGACGTTTGAACTCCCTTTTCTGCGCTGGTTACTGCTGACACAGAGGCGCGCCTCTGCCTCTGGTGTGTGGCCTGGGGCTGGCCGCACGGCCGGCGTCTCGGGCAGGGGCCCTGGGCGGGCCCCCGTTCTCTGTGGGGACGATCACATCACCACAGACAAGAACAGGGTTCACTGCTCCTTCCCAAGCGTCCTTCTGAATTCCCTCTCCTCCCCTCCCCGCGTCGCGTCGGCGAGCACCTACCCACTTGTGCAGATGCGCGGAGCTGACCTGGCCTGGTCCCGGGCTGGAGCAGTTCTCTCACCCTCGAGTCTGATGTCTTCCGTGAGTCTGTGATCGGTGCCCATCACGGCCACGGGTGGGGGCCTGACGGGGCCCGGGCTCACAGAGTGTCAGGCTCACAGACACGGTGCCCCTGATTCAGTCCGAGGAAATGCGTCTGAACCAAACGTCCGGGCTCAAGGGAATATTTGGATGAACAGAACCTCTGCCATTTTGATATAAAGAAGCCATGGCAGACTGAAAAATTACAGCGTGTTCCAGCTCGAACCCTCTTTTGTGAGAAACGTCACCTCTCTTTCCCTCTTCGTGAAGCGCCCCGGGGCACGCGCTCCCCAGGGCGGGGACTCCGCCCAGATGGGAACACAGGGGCCCTGGAGCTCCACCCTCTTCGCCTAGGTTTCCCGAGTTCTGTGTAAGAGGCCCCGACGCCTCTGTGACGGGAACGTGCACTAAAGCCGCCAGAGGAACCACTGAACAGTATCATCGCCTCATAGTTAGCCCCCCAACCAGCGAAGCTTTTTCGCTGTTCCCCATTCACGCGCTGGGGAGGGCAGGACCGCAGGCATGGCGAAGACCCAGGGACCCAAGGACAGTGGCGGGAAACCAGCGCGCCTGCTGAGAGCTGGGGCGCGTGCCGGCCGCTTCATTAGAGACTGCGGCGCCTGATCTCACCCCGAGAAGCCTGACACTCCTGCCACCAGCAAATTCTGCTTTCTAACCAGACGGCCTCGGACATGTTATTACAGCGATTCACTTGTTTTGTGGCCAAATTATCTTTGGCCACTTGTTCTCCGCTAGATCAGTTTTGGCCCGGTTAAATCCCCGAGAGGCTCCCTGGTCACAGCAAAGTGATGCTCGTCTGTCGCTCTGGAGAGCCGGCACCGTGGAGAGAGGCGTCCAAGAGCCTGCTCTGGGTCTGGCCCCCAGCTGCGGTGGCACGGTCTCCCTCCCCCGGGGGAGGCCCGGCTCCGGCCTCGCACGTGATCATGGGGAGGGGTGGGCACAGTCGGAGGTGGCCCACGCCCGAGTCCTTGTGGCACCAGCCCACGGGCGCTCAGACCCCCTGGGGCCAGCTTAGGAGGTGTGTGAATGTGGGGGGGACGTTATTCAACCCATGCCACCCCTCCCACCAGCCTCGGGGGTCCCTGATCTTCGCCTTGGGGGAGCTGCTTTGCTGCGGACGGCTCCTGGCACACAGGGCGCTCCCCTGAGGGCGGCTGCGGATGTGTGCCCGTGGGAGCACGCACACCCCACAGCTGAGCACCCCCGGCGCCCGTAAAACACGAGGCCCGGGGAGAAGTGCGGTTTAGGCACCAGAGAAGTGACGTCTTGTTAACAAAAAGAGAAGTCCTCATCAAAACCCAGCATGATTTTCCTGTGTGTCCTCGAATGTGCAGGGGCTGGGAAAGCAGTTGGAGGAGGGGCACATCTGGGGGGGTGCTTGGGGGCAGGCAGTGGGAGCCAGGAGAGTGCCCTCGTGGGCTGGAGGGTGTCCGTCCTTGGCAGTGTGTATGTGTGTGGGTGCTAGAATTGTGACAAACCTGTCACACCTGAGAATCACATTTTACTCGCACCCCGTGGTTCCTGGGCTCCTCCGACAGTGGCCACGCCTTCCTCAGCACCTGTGGAGACCGGCTGGACTGTCGGGAGCCCTGGACACACGGAGCTCATCTGCCGCAGGCAGTCTGTGCCTTTCGGAGGCGCGGGCCGAGCGCCTGGGCCGGCGTGCATGTGGGGGCTTGTCCGTGTGGAAATGTCTGGGCGTGCTCCTCCTGCAGGTCGGGCACCGAGCGGGATGCATGGCCCCCATCCTCACCATCTGCTCCATCAGCGCCGTCTGCACCGCCTGGCTGTCTCCACTGCCCCGCTGGACGAATGTACGGCTGACCCCGAGGGGCAGGGACGGGGAGCCTCGGCAGCTGTGACCCCCTGGGATCCTCCTCCTCCAGGCCATGGCTCCCAGAGGCTGACCCACTCCTGTCTGCCATCTTCTCTTCGCCGCAGCTCTGGAGCCAGAAATATTGTGTCCATTGCCCAGACGGACAAAGAGAGTCATAGAGTCATAGAGAGTCAAAGAGACGGTCATAGAGTGAGGGGCGGCAGGCCTTGAAGGTGGATGCCGGCCCTGGGCCTCGGGCCCTGCTTCCCTCACTGTCCCAGTCCCACGGTGCAGGGGGGCCGCCATCGGCCCTGTTGCAGAGACCCACCCCCCTACTCCTGCAGGGCAAGGCTGGGCAACCCTGGGCGGAGTCGCTGGCTCCCATAGGGCCCTTTGCTGGGGTCTGCTGCCCCAGGGGCTTGTAGGGGACCTGCTCCGGCCTGCGGAGCAGTCAACGGGGGTCCCGAGTCTACCTGCAACGGATGAATAGGGGTGGGAGCAAGAGGCGCGAAGAACGGCAGCAAGACAAAGGATTCTGATCAAGCTGCAAACTTTTATTTAAATGGCGGGGGTTATATAGGGACGGGAAAAGGGAAGCTGCTCTGATAGGCTGCCCCGTGCGTGTTTACC
>PVIA01006428.1:0-40016 GCA_004024845.1 Tonatia bakeri | reverse complement strand
ACGCTCTGCGGATGCCCCCAGGGGGCAGTGCTGGTGGCTCAGACCGTGATATGCTGTCTTGCTGACGGCGTCAGCGAACTAAGGCCCCAACATCGACCCAAGTCCCAAGTCCTGGGGTGGCCTCTCTGGTGCCCAGCCAGGGTGGGCTGTGGGTGCTAGGGGGCCAGGCCCGAGGTGGGTCTTCCGGGAGCGTTTGTCCATCGGATGCTCTGCTGGCCTGGGGCCCCGGCCTGCACGCTGCGTGGGGGGCCGCTAAGCCGTCCCAGCCACCTGCCCCCTACCCGGCCAGGCTGGATTCCTGAGCAGAAAAGCTTGTTTCCCCAGCCTTGCAGGGACATTTCATGTTTGGCAAAGCAACATTTTGACAGGACACGTTTCAGCCGAATGCAGTGACATTAAACGGACTTATTGCCTCCTGTTTGGAGGCAGCTTGCTCCATGTTCCGAGGTGTCTCTATAATTGCCTGTGTTTCTCCCCGGCCCCTCTGCTGCCGCTGAGTCCAGCGCTGCTGTTGACAGAGCACGTGTCACCACTGGTCAAGCGGACCCCGGGCTGTGGTGGTGATTTAAGGGCTGTGAGTGCCGTATTCCCAGATGCACCCGTGAGAGTCTGAGGGGCCCTCCCACAGGCCTGGAGCTGGACCCCTGTAGCCTGGTCAGTAATAGGCTGTGGACTGGGGCTGGGCTTCCAGAATCCTGGGTCTTGCAGCTGAGAGACAGGCAGGTGCCGTGCGGAAGGCACAGGCGAAGCTGTGTGTGGGAATGGGGGCACTGACCACCCAACAGAGTCTGGGCCCTCCCCGGGCCAACAGCCCATCTGGGGGACAACGCTTTCCCCAGCCCTCACCCCAAACCTCCACGTCTCTCTCTGGACTGAAGTTTGGTTTCTTTCTCTGTTAAAACGACATTCTCTTGGGTTGTTTGTTCCTCGTGAGAGATCGTGAGTGGCTTTCCTAACCTTTCGAGAGGAGAGGGAGACCCTGGTCCAATCGGAATCCCTTCCCGTGCTGCGTGTGAACGTCACTGTGCTCTGGATTATCTGCGGGACCGAAGCGTCATTCCGTAGAGGGCTGTGGCCCGATTCAGCCCCTTGTGCAAACCTCTTGACGCTTTTGAAACCAAATTCTAAATGGAGCACTGCTCCCCAGCTGACCCGGAGGTTTCCCGGAGGGCCCCGGGGAAATCTCAAAGGACGGGCTCCTTCACCTTGTGTGGAGAGGAATGTCGGCCGGGAAATAACCTGGGTCTTTTGCTGCGCTGAGTTCCACGAGGCACAGGAGACAAGGAGAGATGGCTGGCCTTCCCCAGGCTGCGTTTGTGTGGGATGGTGCTACTCACCCAGCTGTTTCCGACACGGCACGAAGTCCATAGAAATCGGCCGATGCCCTGACTGTGCCTAATAAATCCAACTCGATGTTAGCAGCTACAGTGCAGATATTACTGTGAAACGTTGCACAGCACAGAAAAGGCCCAAGTTCTTTGTCAAATGATCTCTCCACTGATGTTTTGCAGCCCTCTGTAGCCTGTTCCCCCCGACCCCCCACCCCCGCCCAAATAGAGCTGTTGTTTTGTTCCGGTTGGTTCTTCTCCAAGAGCACCTGCACCCAGCCACCCCTTCAGGAAAAAGCGACCATCCCCACTGTGACAGGTGCCAAGGCGCAAACCTCAGACGGCGTTCCCCCAGGAATGCTGGGATCCTCCCTCAACTAAGGCGGGATTTCTAGAGCTCCGTGGAGAAGCTGATTGGTCACATGACGGCTGATCCCAGAGCAGGCCGAACGAGGGCTGGTTACCCGGGTCGTGACCTGACAACGGGGGCTTACGCTGGGTTTAGGGGCACGGCCGGCTCTCCCACGCTCTGTCTCCTGAATGTAAGGAACACTTTCTCCCTTCTCTTTGCTTGTAACTACTAGTAGACCATACACGTTCATAAATAGAAATGAGATTTATCTTTTCTCCCTCCTGGATTCCCTCCAGAATTTCTGAAACTATTATCGAATAATCTTATTTTCTTGGCAACGTAATCATTTCCGTAACTTCGGTAAGAACGCTTCCTCCTTGTGACGGGATGTCCTTGGGAAAATCAGTTGTGGAGCCCGGGTGTCGGCGGGAGGGCTGTGTTCGGAGACGATGACTGGTTTAAGGAACGAGGAGGACTCTGCGGAGCCGATACTTACGACGTCCTCTTGGAAGAACCTGCCTGGCGCCCGGCTTACAGCTAAGGAAGGTCATTTCTTGGGAGCTCCGGAAGCTTGGGATAGGCCCACATCCCGCCAGGCCTGACCTTGGGCTGGTCCTCCACAGCCCAGCTGGAGCAAGAACCCTGTCAGGTCAGGTTAGCCAGAACCCCGCCCTTGAGTCTGATTAAAGCTCTCACCACACACCCTCCCTGGGCGAGGTCTGACCTCCGGCCCCCCTCAGCAAGCACCCCTGTGGTCTGCACCCCATCAGTACCCACCAGGCTCTGGTTCTCTCCGACATAGTCAACTGTGTTGGGAGAGCCCTGTTCCGAGACTGACGCCAGGAAGAGTCAGCTCCAGGTGGGTGTCACAGGCAAGCTCCCAACAGCCCCGGGGAGGGCTCATGGCTGCTGTCTCCACAGGCCCTCTGCTCTAGGGGTCCTTGTGACCATGGGGAAGACCTTCCTGCCACCCTTAAGACTGGCACCCCCTCAAGAGGGCTTCCCCCACCCTGCAGGGTCGAGCTGGGCACTGGATAACGGTGCCCCTCTGAAGCTGGCTGTGGGACAGAGCCAGGAGCCTGTGGGTGGCCCTGCCACATCACATCTCTCAGTGTGGGCGGTTTTCCTCTTTCTGCAGAGGGGACGTGTGGGCCTCTTTCTCTCTCCCTGGACAGGGCTTCTGTGTGGTCAGGGCCCTCCAGCGTCCTGTCCACTGCCCTGTGCTCTCCTGGCCCCCGAGGGCCCAAGACAGCAGAGCAGGATCGGCAGCCCTGACCCTTGTGACCAGACCTGTCCTGAATGTGGACACCCAACCCGCTGATCACCCTGAGGGAGATGGAGATGCAGCAGGGCCGGGCCGCACCCAAGATTTCATGAGTCAGCAGCTGAGCATGGAAGGGCTGCCTGTGTGGCCGCAGGTGGGCTGCTCTGACTGTCGAGGGGACTCGGTCCACACACTCGACGTGCAGACCCCGGGCTGGTCCGACCGATCCGCTCTAGCAGGCCGCACTGCCCTCTTCCCGACTCGCCCGTTCTCCTGGAGTGTGGAACTTCCCCGTTTTTGCAGAATAACCAGGCCCTTCAAACTCCATCATTTCCACTGGGCTTCCCCTCAGTCAGCTCTAGAAAGCGAGTCTTGACTCGTTAGTTGTGACGGATTCTCCCACAGAGCCGCAGAGGCAAGTGGGAGTTGGGGAGGGAGGCACTCGAAGGCTCACGTCTCGCCACCTCCCTCTGCTCCACGCTTCTCCCCTTAGTCGCTCTGCTGCGACCCCAGGGGCTGGGACCACCCCCCGGGGTTGGGGAAATAATAATGTAAGTAAGAGACAGCTGAAGAAGAGGGGAGCTGCCGAGGAGTAGGGAAAGGGGACAGGCCGTGGGCAGCGTGGTCTCCTGGGGAGGCCGCACCGCCCACAGCACACCTGTCCCGGGGTCAGAGAGGGTCGGGGTGCTGATATACAGGGGGTGAAGCTGGGTTTGGGAGCTGCAGCAGCCCAGAGAGCCATGGTGCTTTCAAAATAAAAGGCCCAATGAACCCCGCACTCTGGGTCCCACGGAAGCATCTACTTGGCCCACCTGCTGTGCACAGGTGCTGACCACTGGGCCCTGGGCGGCCAGCTTCAGGGCTTCATGAGTCTGCTGTGTGTGCTGTTATCTCACCAGGAAGCTGCCACCCACAGAACTGTGTCTCCCTCCCCCCATGTCAGGCATCGAAGCCCTAACCTCAATGTGACCGCATTTGGAGATGGAGCTTTTAAATTAAGGCCGAAGGAGGCCATCCAGGCAGAGCCACAGCCTGGCAGCACCGGTGACCTCCTGTGGAGAGGAAGAGAGACCCTCCCCAGTCTCTGTGAGGACAATCCCTGAGTGCGGGGTGCCTGGCCCATGCGATGAGCGTGTGGACCCCTTGCCCCCCGGCCGGCCCGTCACCAGCCATCAGGGAACTGACTGTGCAGGTGGCTTTTTCCAGGGAGCAAGCCGGGCAGGGGCAGTGGCCTCCACCTGACTCTTGGAGCCTAGCTGCCGTGGCCGGGCTCCATCACTGGACACATCCGAGGCGTGGCCCTGTGGGGACCCCTGGGCGATCCAGACAAAGGAGAGGAAGCCTGTGGCCAAGGGCCGCGTGGGCAGGCCCCCTGCTATGGAAACCTTGGGTGCATCCTGAGTGGCTCAGCAGGTGACTGCCCATGCCCAGGTGGCCTCAGGACTGTTCTGTTCCTCCAGGTTCCTCCGATAAATGTCACCTGGGGAAGGGAAGACAGGGGAGCCAGGATGAGGGAGGTCGCTTACCAGTAGGCCTTTCAGGGGCTTATTGGAATCATCCAGGGCTGAGCAATGCAAACCTTTCTCTCTCCCTGGTTTGAATAAAAGAGGAGCTCAGAGCTGTGGGTCTGAGTTCACACCAACAGTTTCCGTGCCACATGCGGACTGTGCCCATCCCTCCCGGAGCACGTCTGCACGCCTGCACATACCCAGCGTGCACACGCATGCACACGGGGATGTTTGCCCGAGCACACATGTATGGACAGGCACGGGTCACGGTGCAGCGGTGAGCACACACCTTGCACGCCCCCGCAGGCCGGTGCACGTGAGCCCACCACACAGGTTTGTGCCACACACAGGCAGACACATGCTCGCGGACACCCGCACCCACGCGTCAGGCCAGGCGTGTGCTCCTGCGAAGAGGAACATATGGCCGTGCGCACACAGGCGCGCTCGCCGCAGACAGCACGTGCTCTCCGTGTAAAGTCCCCAGTGGCGGCAAGTCAGACATCAAGGCATTAATGAAGACACTGCCAGGAGTTCAGCTGCAACATTGATTTCCGGGGCTGTCAGAGCCGAGTAAATAAACCCCAGACGGCACTTTATATGGAGTCTGCTCGCCGAGGGCCCGCACCGGGCTGGAGCGGAAGCCAGTGAGTGTTCACAGCCTTCTCTGGTAGCGGAGTGGCCCGCAGTGAGGGGCCGGCATCCAGGACAGCCTGGGGAGGCCTTCTGGGCTCCTGGGCCTTTTGTCATCTCATTTGCAGAGGAAGACGTTTCATCCTGTGCCTGGGGAGCCAGCCAGAGCCAGCGGAGGCCCCTCAAGACCCCCGGGTGCAGAGGGATGCCGTCCTCTCCCACAGCCAGCCTGGGGTGGCCCCACGCCCGCCTGGAGAGCGTCCAGCCACTCCAAACCCTCCTCGAGTCTGAGTGCATTCTTTGGCCCTGGTCACCAGCTGCTCGGGCTAAACACAGCCCCCCAAATTCCCGTTAAAGTCCTTGCTCTGGGGACTTTAGACGGGACTGTGTTTGGACATGGGGCCCAGAAAGAAGGGGCCAAGGTAAAAAAAGGTCGCGGGTGGCCCTGATCCACTGTGACTGGAGTCCACAAGAAGAGGCGACCAGGACCCAGGCACCCACAGAGGGGCGGCCCGGCGAGGGCACAGGGATGAGCTAGCTGCCCACACCCCAAAGAGAGAGGCCTCAGGGGAACCGGCCCCGCTGACACCGGGTCTTGGGCCTCGGCCCTCAGAAGCGTGAGCAGCCTCTGCTGCCGAAGCCGCCCCGTCGGCGATATGGGAAACTCTACACTGAAGCACCCTTGACTGGTGGGACCGCCCCTGACCACACCTCCTCCTGACCTCCAACCTGGCCTGGGCCCTGGCAGGCAGATGCCAGCCTCGGCCGCATCCCCACCCCTGGCCCTGTGTGGCCACACCGCTGTGTATCTGAGAAGGATTCAAATTAGAAAGAGCTGTGCACATTTCCTGTTCCCGGCGCCTTTGTCCCTGTGTGTGTGGGGGGGTGTTCCCGGTGCCCCCCCCGGACTTCCCCTTGCATCACCTGTCAGGTGAGGCACTGGGGGGGTTGGTTTAGCTTTTGTGTCTGAAAAGGTTTTTGCTTTGCTTTGGTTTCTGAAACATGTTTTAACTGGGCACAGAGTTTTTGGCAGGCAGGTTTTCCGGTCAGCACGTCAAAGGTGCTGTTCCACATGCCTCTCGCACGCACAGTCCCCGACAGGAACTTTCCTGCCATCCTTGTCTTTGCTCTTTCACTCGAGACGGGCCTTCCTCTTGCCCCGGGCTTCCCCTCAGCCCGGGTCCGGGGTGGTCTGATCGGGACGTGTCCTGGTGCGAGTTTCTGTGCGTTTCTTCCGCTTGTGGTTCTTGAAACTGTTGCATCTGCGGGTTTATACTTTCCATCAGATTTGGAAAGTTTCCAGCCATTACCTCTTTAAATATTCCTTTCTTTTTTCTCTTCCTCCCAGTCTCTGAGGCCTCTCTCTTAGGTGCCTCAGGTGCATGTGGGAGGCTGCCATGATGGTCCCAGGGCTCACCAGCCTTCTGCCGTTTTTTCACTTTTTGTGTTTCCCCTGGATGAGCAGGGCTGCTCTGCCTTGAAGGTCACTAGTTTTTCTCCCTCCTGCAGTGTCTGTCTGTCTGTCTGTCTGACATCAGACCCACTCAGTGTGCTGTTCGTCTCAGACACGTGGTCTTCAGCCCCGGGCGTTCAGTCGAGTTGCAGCTTCGCATGGCCGGCTGCCCAGCCTGATCGGAGCTGCCCTGGGCTGTGCTGGGGAGGAGGAGGGTCGGCCGCAGCAGGACCCTCCAGCTGCCTGTCCGGAAGGTGTCAGGGGTGATGGCAGGATGGGGGACCAGCTGCAGGACGCCAGGCCAGAGGCACATTCGTGGAGACTGTGAGACATGCTCTCACTTTCGATTTTAAAGCACAGCCTCAGGACCTGGACAGAGGGCAGTGGGGTGCGGGGAAAGGAAGGAGCCCAGCAGGCGCCTGGCCCAGGCCGGGATATCAGGAAGACTGAGATGGGCGGCCACCGGCACCAGCGCCCACGGACTAGATCCATCCCAAGGCCCTCGACGGCTGGCCCTCTGGGTCATCATGTGAGGGCACAGGCATGGCTGCGGAGCCCTCGTTGTTGTGGGAAGTTAAATGGTGACATAGTAAAAAGGGCCTTTCTAGCTGCAGACAGTGGCCCTTGGCTGTGGCCTGAGGTCTCTGAGCCTGTACTCATCCCTGGTGCTGGGGGACATCCCTGTCCCCGCTGAGGGGCAAGGCTCAGATCAGACCCTGCACGTGAACCAGGGCGCTGTCTGCAAACTCAGCTCCAGTCCTTTATCAGCAGAGCTGGTGTAAGGGGATAAAGCCCCTGGGTGGTATGTGGCTGGTGGCCACAATGCCATGGGGACAGCTCTCAGGCCATCGGTGGCCCCAGGGCCCTGGCACTCCTAGCAGCTTCTTCCTGCCTCGCAGGTGACTGCAAGTACAGAGCACCCTCATGGCTGGGCGTCCTCTCGGCCAACTTGGACCTTGCCCCGTCTCCTTGGCGCTGTCCTCAGCCCACTGTCCATCCTGTCCCTTCAAGCCCACACTCAGCTTCCTTTTCTGTCTGTGTGTGCGGGCTGGCGGCCCCACCCCTGTTCTGGTCCTTGCTGGACCGGAGCCCCAGCCCAGCACCAGGGTTGCCCAGCCCCTGCTGGTCTGCAAGTCCTCTGGGCTCCATCATTCACCAAGTATCACGATGAGGAAACTGAGGCGCAGTTGGGGAAATTGAGGCGCAAGATGTCCCAGAGCGAAAGGCGAGCAGTGGACGTGGGGGTGGCCAGGTCCCCCCACGGGGTGCAGGATCTGGAATCCCGCACCCCTCGTGGTGTCGGGCTAACAACTATCCGGTCTTTGTCATAGGCGTGGACAGTACGCCGCCACCTGCCAGGTGGAGCAGACGGCACCTGCCAGAGACAGAGGGCCGAGCGGGCTTGTTGGCGCAGCTTCCGAGAACCTGGTGGGGGGCTGAGGGCTTCGGCCTTGCTCCTGTCGTCTCTCTGAGCTGGCAGCCCTGCGGCCATGGGGCTTCCATTCCTGTCACTCTCGTCAGCACCAGCTCTGCCCCCGGCCAGGCCATGGCCCGCAGGCCTCTTGAGACTGTGCAGTGAGGGGATAATTGTCATGTCACACCCCGGGCCTCTGACAGCCGACAGCAGTCACACCCAGAGGGGCCGCTCTCGGACACTGGTCCTAATTTCCTCGCAGTGACCCAGAGCACGAGGACAGCGGGGCTGGCAGCTCAGGACGGCTGTGGATCGCAGGTGGACATGCAGCTCCTGGTGGAAGCCCGTGGGCAGCAGGGGACGCTCTCCGTAGGAACCCTCGACCCCGACAGCAGACCCTGCCACCCCTGCCAGCCAGGCAGCCCTTTCCACAGTGCCTTTGGGGAGCCTCCAAGTTCACTTTTCGCTGCAGGAGGCTGTGGGGGGCCTGGTGGTGATGGGCGGTGACGAAGAGCCTGGAATTCTGGTGACAGCTTTCCCACTGCCGGAGGCACGCGCTGCCGCCACAGCCAGGCAGCGTTGAGAGTGAGCCGGGGGGGGGGGGCCTGGCTGGATCAGTTGTCAGGGCCTGGGGGACCAGACCCACCTGCATGGGCTGGGGAGCCTTTAGGACTGACCCTGGGGGTGCTATGTGTGCTGGCGAGGGGCAAGGTCTGCCGAGCGGGTGGGCAGGCACCATCTGGGCACACTTGCTCAGGGGCAGGGGGCAGTGTGCTGGCTCCGCGGATCAGACACCCTCTAGTCCCCATCCACCTCTCCATCCTGTCCGCACATGGGCCCTTCCTGCCTTGAGCCCTCCCCCAGGGGGTGTCTTTTCCACCTGGGCCTCTGCAGGGGCTGCCTTTCACCCCGACCTTGGGCTCCAGCATCACTAGGGAAGGGCCTCCTCCTGACTCTCGTCCCCAGGGCTCTCTGCTCTGAGCCCTCCTCGTCCCCTGTCCCTCGGCCTTCAGAGCCCAGTCCCCAAATGAGGTGCTTTGGTGAGAAGCCTGCCCTCTGGAGCCCCGCTCCACTGCCCAGCCTCCCCGCAGAAGCCTGAACCGGCCTGTGCCCATGCACACACACTGCACACACTGCACATGGTGCACACATGTGCATTTGTATGTGATTTGCAAGAAGGGGAGGGCCAGTGAGGGCCTGCTGAGCGAACCCTGGGCCCGGAAGCAAGGGGCCGCCTTGTTGGTGTCTACCCCTGCCGTCCTGGAGAGGCTCATGTGTCTCTGGTCCTTCAGGGTACGGAGCTGGATGTGGGCACAGGCTGTGGGGACCATGGAGCCCAACCCTGTGGGGCCCAGAGAGGGGGCCTGCCTGGGCCACCTTCACCGAGCACGGAGTTGGCCTAGCCTGTGCCAGGCTGAGGTGCTGTCCCCTGGGGTGGTCAGACAGGCTGGCAGGAGGATGCCCAGGCACCTGGAAGGGGCTGGCTGGCACAGAGCTTCAGGTTTGCTTCCCTGTCACCAGCTCCTGCCGGGCCCTGGCTGGCGGGACAGGAGCCTGGGCAAGCATATGGCTGCCCAGTGTGCGGCAGCTGTCAGCCATTCGGAGAGCTGGCACAGTCGTGCCTGGGGGCGCGGGAGCCTCAGCCAGTTGCCATTTAGGCTTGATAATCGCAGGTGTGCTCCCTGCCAAGGCTCTGGTGTGCAGGAGGTAGCAGCGTGAGTGCTGGGTGTGAGGACGCTGCCCACAGCTGAGGGGGGGCCCTTCCTGTCCGAGTGGGAACAGACGTGGCCCTGAGGGCGGGATTCAGAGGTGGAAGGTGGCATCTCAGGGAGGTGGGACATCGGTGGGCCACTAAGGAGGGGCAGGAGATGTCGGGTGTAGGGATGTGTGCCAGGTGGCCCATCCAGAGCCAGCTGCCCCTCTCCTGCCTGGCCATCCCAGGCCCCGAGCCTGCTCATCCCCCCTTCCCTCCAGGGCACCCGCTATTCCTCTCAGACCAGAGGTCCTGAGGGTCACACAGCAAGTGGCTTGGCCCTGGGGCCAGAAGCACAGCCCTCTCACTCTGACCCACCTCTGCCCGGAAGCAGGAAGAGGCCGGACTCTCCCCTCCAGGCTGTGAGCTGCTCTGTGGCCCCAGACACTGTCGGAAGGGCTTCCTGGTGACCGGAGGGCAGTGGGGGAAGGAGCCGGATTTTGGAGACAGAGACACTTGGCCTAGACATGAGCTCTGCCTCTTGCTCTGCACTTGTTAGGGGCGCGTGCACGTTGGGGTGCTTGGTGTCCCCACCCCGGAGACAGAATCAAGGTGTCCTTCCATCTGGCAGGTGACCCTCGGACGGCCAGGATTTAGAAGCTGCACTTCACCCTTGCTCTGGAGACACATGTCCCATCCCTCCTCGGAGGCTTCCAAGGGGTCGTCAGGGTGGGAGGGAAGGGAACACCGGGGACCCGGCTGAGCCCTCCCTGTTGCTCCTCCAAAAAGACTCACGAAGCCTCGGCCAAAGGCCAGAGACGTGTAGCACCCACAACGAGCCTCGAGGCTTCAGCCTCTTGGCCCCCAGAGACAGCACAGGGGGGATTCCTTTGGAGGTGGCACCAGCCCAAGCCAGGAAGTGGGTGGGAGGGGCCTGGTCTAGCAACAAGGCCACGCCTCCAGAAGCTCTGCACTGGCTGCCCACACCAAGCCCTGGACCGGCCCCAGATGGCCGCTGCCCCACCCTGGGCAGCTGTGCTCATTTGCAGCTGGTTAAGTGAAGACTTAAAATGTCCCTGTGTCAGGGGCCCGGGCAGCGTGAAGGCAGAGGCTGCTCCTGCCGGGACACTGTGTGAAGGGAAGTGAAGGCTGAGGACCGGGGGACTGTCCTGCAGGAGCCCGGGGAGGTGGACATCAAGCCGTGGCTGGGCGCTGACCATGGGCCTCTAGGCCAGGGCTCCTGCTTTGAGCCCCTTCTGGTGAGTGGGGAGCCCGGGGACAGCCCCCCTCGGTGAAGTCAGCCTCCAGAGATGACAGCCACCTTCCCTGTGGGCAGCCCGGGGCATCTGATGTCAGTGCTCCTGCCCAGCTGGTCAGAGGGGAGGGACGAGTGTCAAGGACGTCCAGGAGGGCGTCCAGGAAGGAATCAGGCTGGGGAGGATGGCGCGTGGCAGGTGGGGCGGTGGGGACAGGGGGAAGGCCATGGTGAGGTTGGAGGGGCCTGGGACTGACATGGTGGACAGACAGGGGAGCGCGCCTGCTGGGGCCTTTGCTGTGACTGGGGTCCCGGTGCCACCGAGGGAAACAGGAGGGGTGGCAGGGGTGCGGGCTTGCAGGAGCAGGTAATGAACTCATCTCTGGAACCAGCTGGGACGGCAGCAATTAATCCACTGGGGCGGGAGGGCGCCCGATTGCTCCCCCGGCTCAGTGCCCGCCCGCCTCCCACGCGCGGCCTCTAATCCGCTTAGCGGCTCAGCAAATTTGGGCGTGTGGGGCCCTGATGAAATCCCCCGGCCAAGACGGGGCTTTCAAACCTCATTAGGCCCAGGGCCAAAGGGGTCTCCACCAGAGGGAGCGAGCCGGCCTGAAGCTAGGCCGCCCTGGACCGGAGTGAGGAGCAGGGGCCGCTGTGCGGGGCAGAGGGCCCGGCCCAGGCTGAGGCTGTGCCCTGACCGTGGCCCTCCATGGGCCCCTGCCCCCCACGGGCCCCTGCCCCCCACGGGCCCCTGCCCCTGGCCTGGGCGCTCCGGGGCCCTCTGGTTCTGTGACAGGCACTGCTCAGAAGACGTTATTTCCTGCCACCATGGACATGAACGGGTCTGTGTCACCGCCGCCACCACGCTGCGTCATCCTGCTGTCTGGAGCTGTGTCCTCCCGGCCGGAACGCGAGCCGAAGGCGGGCTGCATGCCCCTCCTGCTCACAGGGCCTCTGAGGGCCTGCCGCGGGGCCGTGGTCCGACGCCAGCTTGTGGACGGACGGACGAGTGGATGAATCGACCGACCGTGGACTGTGACTCTTCTGATGGAGGAAGCGTTTTGTCAGGTGACAGGTGACACAGACACTCTCTCTGAGCCAGAGATGCAGATGGGCCCCCTGTGCAGGGTCCGACTGGGCAGGGACACTTAGGGGAGAGCTTCCGGCAAGGGGGCCGCCCGACCCACAGTCAGCGGGGTTAGACCTGGGCTGGGCACACAGGGATGTGTGTGTGCACATGTGAGTCTGGACGAATCCCGGCCTGCTGTGAGAGCCGGGGGTCGGTGTCAGGGCCTCGTCTGAAGTCACGCTCATTCGATGAGGAGATTCTGAGCTGGTCACACATTTCTGGGTCATGAGGCCTCTGCAAGAGCCCACTAAGGCTGGACCACTGTGGGGCCCGGGGCTGGAGAAGGGAGGGGAGGGTGGGGGTACAGGAGGCGTCTGCCGCATTCGGTCTGTCCCCTCTTCCCCATGTCATGACCATGCTTGGTGCCTGGAAGTGTCTGCCCTGCAGCGAGTCCCAGACCATGAGGAGTGGCGATGAGTCCTGTCCCCCCGGGTCACAGCCCAGGCCCAGGGAGCCTGCTTGGACCAGGAGCAGGCCGCAGGCTCCGCAGACGTTTGTTGGCATTCCACAGCTGGCAGCTCAGGGCCTGAGCGGCAGGGCTTTGCTGGTGCCTGCTGCACAGCAGGGGCTCAGGCAACCCTGCACCTCCTCTCTCCCCGCCTTCAAGAGGCTTCGAAAGTGGACGGCGTAGTGGACAGACGTGGGTCAGCCCCAATAACCTCCTCACAGATTCCAATCTCTTGGGCAATTGCTACATGTCATTACCCGGGTTATCACTCTCTCCCATCAGCCCCGAGAACAGCGGCCCCTCTAGGCACCAGCCCGGAGCCCGGCCACACACTGACGGCAACTGGCTTTGGCCACAAGCCCACTGGGGACGTGGGCCACTGGAGGGACAAGCCGCCCAGGGCACGTGCCGACTTCCCGTCGCCACAGCCACTCAGCTTCCCAGGTTGCTACGAGCCCTGAGGTGGGGTGGTGGGAGCCGCCTGGTTCCTGAGCTTAGCTCCCGTCATGGGTGTGCACGTGCACACACGTGTGTGTGACACATACACACACACACAGAATGTTTTAGCTGCTCTAAATAACTATAAGCTAGTGATGAAGGAAGGGATACAGAAACCAGAGGCCAAGAACCTCCTGGGGTGGGCACTGTGCCCATGTGACCTGTGACCTTGGAGTGTCCTTGGCTTGTTCATGCTCAGTGCCCCTCCCAGGACTGACTGGGGGGCCGTGGCCAGGGTCAGAGACCCGTGGTACAGACGCCGTCACTAGGCAGACGTTTCTCCGTGTGTGCCGGGGTCCCTCTCCCTCCCGCGTCCTTTCCCATCACGGCCCCACCAGCTCTTTGTCACCCACGCCTCCCCGGGGCACGCCGCGGCCCACAACACACGGTTTCCGGGAAGAGCGGAGCCCCTCACTCCCATATGCCCCGGGGCTTCCTCTGAGGCCACCCACACCGAGACGGCGTGCGGGTGAGGGTGATCCGTTGTTCCCCTGGTTCCCCTCCCGAGGGTGCAGCCGCCAGCAGAGCCTGGCGTTTCTGTCAAGAGTGCTGCCGACCCCCCGAGGTGGCTGGTGGTGGCCAGACGGTGGCCCAGTTAGCCACCAGCCCAGCGTGGACATTCAGGTTGTCCCACACCCAGGTCCAGCGCGAGGAATTGTGAGTTGTGGGAAACGGGCTGTCGATGGGCACTCGTGCTGCCTGCCAGGAGGAGGACCCCGGGGAGGACTCGGGTCTGGGGGAAAGAAAGCTTCTCTTTCATTTCAGTGTAAAACAAATCAGGCACCGAACCTCTTAGTAAATATTTTCAAACATGACGTGGGTTGTGCCCCCATCCCCAGAGGCAGGACAGTAAACCCGGGGGTGGGGAGCACAACCCCATGCCGGGGTCGGTTCAGCCGGCAGAACGCTCCACCTGCTGCGCCCCATCCCAGCCGCTCCCGCAGGTCCCAGGCCCTCCCCGACCCCCTGACCCTGGGCGGGCCCTTCGCCAGAGGGGGTGAGGTGGGGGCTGCCAGGCTCGGCTTCCCATTCCTCAGAGCAATGACCCCCAAAGGAAAGGGTCAAGGCCACACTGAAGTTGTTTTTCCTCAGGAGGACCCTCTTGGCGGCCACCGATTCCTCAGCCCCTTACAAGAACCTCATAACTGCGGGGCTAATGAGGCGGGAAGCTGATAAGCTGTAACGGGGACCAGGCTCGGTGTCCTGGCGTTTCTGAGTGTCTGGGGTGGTGGGCAGCTCTGGGCCGCACTCAGCCCCATTTCTGGGTCAAAGCCTTGTCTCCCCCGATTTCTGGGCTACTCAGACTGGACGTGGGCCCCCAGGCAGCGACCGAGAGGGAAGGGCACGATCAGCCAGCCGAGGGAGTCGCCACGGGGTCTAATTTGGAAAAGGGTGTTTGAGGATGGAATCAGGTTAAGGACACTGAGGACGTGAGGATGTCACCCTGGATTCTTCGTGGGTGCCCTAAATCCAGTGACAACTGGCCTTAGAAGAGACCGTGGAGGAAAACAGTGGCGGCCCTGTAAACACGGGCCAAAGACGTGGCCCCAAGACCAGGGCTGCCCGGGCCGCAGGCACTGGAAGACGCTGGAAGACCCTTCCCCAGAATCCTCGGAGGGAGCACAGCCCTGGGGCCCCCAGACTTCAGACTCCTGGACTCGGGGGCTTTGAGGGAACACGCCTCTGCCGTTTGGAGGCCCCCGTTCCTGGTGATTTGCCTTAGTGGTCACATGCCACTGGCGGTGAGCTCATTACCAGCCATTGTAGCCCATGTCTCACCTCCAATGTGCACCCTCCACTCCTGGCTCCTCTCTCCCGGACCCTCAGGACGGCCTCCTCCCCACCCTGAAAACCCCAAGTGCAGGCGAAGTCCCTGTGGGTTCCGCTGTTGTCACGCAGTACGGCCCGGCAGTGTTGGCCTCGAAAGGCAGCCCCTCACCTTTCTTCCTTCAACCTCTCCGTCCCTGCCAGGCGTGTTCTGCAGACACTGGGTCCCAGCTGACATCCTCTGAACACCCAGGCTGTCCACGTCCCCTAAACTGTGGCCCCAGAACTGCGCCCCGGACCTCAGGAGCAGCCTGGGCAGCATGGGTGTCAGGGAGGGCCAGGGGAGCGGGTCAGGACAGTGTGCTCCATGGTGGAGGAGGGGAGGCTGCGTCTAGTGCTCTGGACTAGGCAGCACCGTGGGGGGTTGAAGCTGCCACCCAGAAAGCCAGGTTGCAAGCCAGAGGAAGCTGTGAGTTTCGTGTAATTTCCTGCTCAGTGGGGCGACACGGGCCCAGGGGATTGGGGATGATGGATGGGCCCCATGGGTGCTATTGAGAACGGTGGCATGTGGGGGAGCCAGGGGCCCAGGCCGGCCTCCTGAATGGATTGATTGCAGGCCTTTCCAGCTGGGCAGCCACCATTCCAACCTGGCCCGTGGTCACGCACAGATGGTCCCTGTAAATAGAGAAGATGGTAGGAGACAGACATCTGTGTGTGAGGAGGGGATGGTCCCCCAGCTGTGATGGAGCACCTGTGGGCACCAGCCCTGAGCTGGGTGCTGGAGGCCGAGAGGCACCAGGTCCGCAGCCGGGACAGCCAGGCCCACTCTGCTCTGGCCACAGCGTGACAGCAGATTGAAATGTCTGATGGCAAAAAAAAAAAAAAAAAAGGAAATGTCTGATGGCTCTGCCGCCTTTGCCACCAGACTGTGACCTCAGCCACAGCCATCATCCTTGGTGTTCTACCTGCTACGGGACCCCTCACCCATCTCTCCTCACAGGGGCCCACGGAGCGCTGGCCAATGGTGGGGCTGGTTTAAATGCAGGTCAGCCTGAGTCCTGCTCAGGACTCGGGTGGCATGCTGGGTCGGATGGTGTCCCCAGATTCCTGTCCACCTGGAACTTCAACACGTGACCTTCCTTGGAAAGAGGGTGTTTGTCCCTGTGATCGGCGAAGGTGAGGTCACTCTGGAGCAGGCCTTTGGTCCAGGACCACACCCTCTAAGGGAGAGGAGACACAGAGATGCCCGGAGGGAGGAAGACCATGAGGAGACGGGGCAGAGCTGGTGCCGATGCAGCTGCAGGGTCGCTGGCGGCCACCAGGGCAGGGCTGGGCCTGGCACAGACCCCGCCTCAGAGCCCCCCGAGGGACCACCTCTGCCAACATGTCCGCTGCAGACCTCTGACCGCTTGGTTTGTGGCCCTTCCTGGGCAGCCCTGGGAGACCTCACAGGGCGAGCGGACTAGCAGACCGCCGGGGTAGCGCAGGAGGGACACGGCGCTGCCGAGGACAGGCTGAGCTCCATCTCCAGATGGCTCCCGCCCACGTCTCCACACTCACGGACATGGCTCGGCTGGGCACTTTGCCTCCCGAGGAGGGGCAGGGTCTCCCACCAGCCGGTCTCCGGTCAGGCCAGTACATGGCGTTTGCCCTTGTGCACAGCGCTCACGGGCCACGGCCAGGCTCGGGGCCCCACCCAGCCACAGGCGGACGGGAAGGGCGGGCCTCCCTGTGCCCATAGTGAGAGGAGACCCCAGGGTCAGCGATGAGGACGAGTGTCCACCATAGTCCCTGAGGCCCAGCGGCCCCGGCTCAGCGCTGCTCAGCCGTGACTCCCTGGGCTCCAGAATCAGGTGACTTGGTTTCCCATCCCAGTTCTGACAAACTCGTCACAGCCCTGGTGCTGGGTGTTCTGTGTCCAACCCATCCGTGCTGGCGAAGGGACAAAGAAAGGACGGGAAGTGGGGGATGAATGGACAGGTGAGTGGACATGTGGAGGAGAGACAGAGGACGGACAGGTGGTGGACGCATGGATAGATTAGTGGTTGGACGAATGGGTGGATGAGGGGTGAACAACTGGTGGACAGACAGATTTATTGATTGCTTAATCTGCACCAGGTTAGCTAATTTACGAACTGATTGAATCCTCACCCCTCCCCGACACTATTGGGACCCCCAATTTACAGTCGAGGGAGTTCAGCTCAAGACACCTGACTGCTGTTTCCGGGGTCACACAGCTGGCATCTGAGGTGGGACATAGGCCCCAGCAGGCCCAGTCACTTGCTAATCCTGGGGGAGAGACCACCCCAGGGACGGGGCAAAGGGCTCCTCCAGGACACTGTCATATTGCACATACTCCCAAGCTCCCTTCCCTCCTGCGGACCCGGCGACCCCACAGTGGCCTCCTCCAGGGCTGCCCTGGTAAGGGAGGCCAGCACACCAGGAGCCCTGTGGGTGGCACTCCCTGCAGTGTAGGGGGGACAGCGATCTCGGGGCTCCCACAGGGCTTGTGGGGTGCCGCCACCTTCCCACTGCCTCCACTCCTCCTGCTCAATCAGGGTCTCTATGTGGGCGCAGCATTTTTCTTCTGGTTCCATTCTTTTGATACAAAAAAAAAATATCATAAAAAGCCCCAAAGCCACAGCAATTCATCTCCAGCTCGTTTCAGAGTTTAATTATCTAAATTATTGCTTTGCCCCGGCACAAAGGAAGAAGGCTCTATTTTTAAAGTCGTGGGGAGCTGAGTGCTGGGTTGCGTCCCGCGTCAACCATGCACGCTCATTTGGATCAGGCACTCTTCCCACTTCAACGCGGCAACAATGGCAGCGGCCGGGGTCCCCGGCGAGTGTATTTTTAGCCTGAAAATCACAAAGGAGGGGCCAGGGGGAGACTTCACAAGGCAGCTGGGCTTCTGAACGTCTCCTCCACAAGGCCCGCCAAAGAGGGCGTCTGGCCCCGGTGGAGCAGGAGACTCCAGGTGAGCGCCACATGGCCGGCGGGGACGCCCAGCCTGGACTGGGGCTGGGGCATCCAGCATGTCTCTGTTTGCACCTTCGGCCAACGCCCCCGAGCCCTGTGGGGAAGGAGCAGGCGTGAGAGAGGGCACCTGTCACCAGGGGCCGTGGTGTGAGTTGTGATGGTGGACGTGTCCCCACTGGGCGAGGTCTCTGCAGGAGGGAGACACAGAGAGGGTGCTCCAGGCAGGCAGAACAGCCGCAGGGGCGAGTGCGGCACAGGAGGGGGTTGAGAAGAGCAGACAGACAGTGGGGGAGTGTGGATGGAGAGCAGGCAGATTCCAAAGAACTCTCCAGCCAGGGGTTCCACCCTGCCTCCTGGGTTTGGGTCTCAGGGACCGATAAGCACACAGCATGTCCCTTGGGCGGTGGGGACAACCTACCTCCTCTTTCCTAAAAGTCATTCACTCCCTCCTAAGAGACCCCCCTCCCTCCTCCCCCACCTCTGTTAGGATGATACTTAACCCTGGATTCTAAAACCACTAATTTTTCCTGGATGTTCCCCATGAACACAAGAACTGTACATGTGAATAAACTTGTGTTTGTTTCTCTTGTTCTGTGTTTTTGTTAGAGTGTCGCAGCTATGAACTCAGAAGGGCAGAGGGAAAATTATTTTTCCTCCCCTACTATGGTCCATATGGAATATGGACAGTTAGTATGGAATATGAATGACGAATATGGGCTATAGATGATCGATATGGACTATGGATGATCAATATGGACTATTGACTATTAATATGGACTGTGAATGATCAGTATGGACTGTGGATGATCAATATGGACTGCAAATGATCAATATGGACTGTGGATGATCAATATGGACTGCAAATGATCAATACAGATTGTGGACAGTCGATACAAGGAAAGAAGTCTCAGGGGACATGGTCACTGTCTGCAAACCCTGGGAAGTCACTACGCTGCCAGGGAAGGAGATGTGTTTTATGGCAGAGCCAGCACCTGAGGGTGGGGGCCCAGCCGGCAGGTCTGGCCATGACGCGAGGGGTGCCACCTAGACGGAGCCATGTGGAGTTGTAGGGGCAGCCCTGAAGGTAGTGAGGCCCCCCCCATCCCCGGAGGCTCAGGCAGAAGCTATGAAAGCTTGAGCCTGCACCCCCTCTTCCGCTCACAGCATCCGAAGTTGTGGGGCACACACATCTCCTTGGGCTTCTCTGCAGGGTGCAACCCGCGCCCATCCCTCTGGTGCCTCTAGATCCTGTCCTTCGTCCTTGTACCTCCCTCCCCTCCTCCTCCTCTCTTCTCCTCTCCTCGCCTCTCCTCTCCCCTCCCTGAGTCTCTCTCTGCTCCTTACTTCTGCGCCTTCTGGTCCATGAGCTCCACCTGATGTAAGGATTCCTACTTGCACATGCAGCGTTAGCTGACAAGGGTGTCACACACACAGTGCCACCTGCGGCCCCGTGACTTCACCCAAACCGGGGTTTCAGGAGGGGCTGATGCTGGTAAGAAAAGTGCCAGAGAAAGGGTTCAGGCATGTGGTGGGAGGCAGGCTCCCGCCAATCCCGAGAGCTGGGAGTGGCTGGCTCACTCAGCAGCTGCATACCCGGGAGGCGTTTGGCTCTACCTTGAGCTGTGACCTTGGACGAGTCACAGGGCTCTCGTGGCCCCTGGTCCCTATGCCATTGCCACAGATGCCATCACAGATGCCCTGTGGAGGGCCTCACCACAGCCGCCGGGTGGGGAGGACACATGGCCCCCTGCACTTGGCAGGGGTGCCAGCCAAGGCCCCGTGGCTTTTCCATAGTCACCTGCGGTTCAGGGAGACATTCTGACAGCTTGGCAGGACGACTCAGCCTTGACCTTCACCCACGCCCTCAGCCTCATCTCAGAGATGCGTGGGGCCCCAGCTCTATCACATGGACTGGAAGTCCTGCCCGAGGTCCCACTGCAGGAGGTGCCGTCATACTGTCATCCGAGGAGGTGGGGGACATAATCCTGAAATCGCTGTGAGAGGCCACCAGCACACTCAGCCACCATGGTGGGCTCTGCGGCTCCAGGGGAGGGATGGTAATGACCAAGGAAGCTTGCAGCCCAGCGATGAATAAACATGGGGACTGGCTGCTCCCAAATTCAATCTCCCTCAGCAGCAGATGACAGGGACAAATCCAGGCTGACAGAAGCTCGGAGGGAGCTGAATGAAGCCGTCTCCTTGCCCTTGGCCTCACCTTGCCTCACCATCTGCTCCAGTGCCCATGTCTCCCAAGGTGCTCAGGGACTGAGGACACAGGGGAAGGCTGGCCCTGGGTGGGGACGGGGCTGAAGTGGCACCTTCATTCTAACCGGGGAGACCCCGGCTCCATCCGGTGAGCAGCTCTGGGCTGGGTGCCCTGCTGTCCTTGTCGCCCAAGGGGCTGCAGCTTGAAGGCTGGGCTGTGACTTGGTGGTATGCCCTTTCTGACTTTAGATGGCACAGCCTTCCCACCCTGGTGTGGGCAGCTGTGAGTGACAGCACAGACGGTCAGCTGCCTGCCCAGGCTGCATTTCCTCGGGTCTAAGACACTGCAGGGTTTAGGATGCACTGTGTGGGGGGGGAAGGGGGTGCGGGGGGTTGCATTACCAAAAAGAAAGAAAGACCGCCAGTGACATCTGTGACACCATCGGTGTGAGACACATCCTGGTCCCATGCTGTCCCAGCGTGAACCTCCATGCTTCCTGAGTGCTAAAATGAGGGGATTTCAGGACAATCAGCATTTTAGTCTCCAAAGCAGCATTAAAGTTTCCAGGAGAGTTTGATGGGCAGATGGGGCAAAGGAGCCTGGTGTGGTCGCCAAGCCGGACTTGGGCTGGTGGGGCGGGGGGTCACAGGCCAGTAAGCCCGTCAGTGCGGAGGACACGACAGGCAGTAGAAGACTTTTCACAGTGAGTGCCCCAAACCCTGGGCATGTTTGTTCAATCCAGGCTCAGCGGCGTCCAGAGAACTCGAGAGCTGGACAAAGGCTGCCTTCAATGCCCCTCAACACCCTCCTCCTTCCGAGGCTCAGCTCTATAGAGATGTGCTTGAGCTGAGGGAGGTGAGTAGACCAGATGGCCCTCCAAGTGCCTCTCAGCTGCAAGTTTCCAGAGCAAAGTTTCCCTTGTCATTCTTTGTCTTCCTGTTGGCTGTTTTGTTTCGTTTTGTTTTTCTAACTCAGTGAATGGGTGGCTAATGAAGAAGAGACGAGGGGACTTCCTGGGAAGGACCAAGGCAGCTGTCTGCCCAAGGAAGACAACTGCTAATTGCCAGTTGCGGCTGGCGGCCCACAAGGGACCACCCTGAAGGCAGCCAGATGGCGAGATGACAGGCCCGGGAGGAGAGCACCCCCAGCAGGCCCTGGCTCCAAGGGGGCCGAGTGATGGGCAGGGGAAGCCAGGCCGTGCTCCCCGCTGCCCCACCCTTGGACGAGCCTGGCCAAGGCTGTAGCAGGGCAGGGGGGCATGTCTGGCTGCTGGCCCGGCTCCCTCCTCACCCTGCAGCCGACCTCAGAGTCACACCGGACCAGCCGCGCCCACGCCCATCGCAGGCTCCTGACCCGCCTGGCCTACTGCCCAGCTCTCATCTGATGCCTGTCAATCTGCTAGGTCCCTACCTCTGTCTGGCTCTCGTCACCATCTCCTGGGACATGTGGCAGACAACTGCCATCATTCTGTCACAGGGCCTCTGCCGTGGGCCAAGCCACACACGAGGTCCCCATGCACACCCACGCTCAGTCTTCCTGGCATCACAGGGAAGGGGCTGTGACAGTCTCAATGGGCAAACTAGGAGGCCGGGGTTCGGAGCTCAACGGCAGGGCCCAAGTCATACCTACGAAAGCTCTTGGCTTCGTAGGGGCCCCTTTCTGCCCAGATTCCTGTCCAGGTGTTCCCACTGACTGACCTGGTGTCAGCAGGCACCTCTGGTAGCCACGCCCCCTGTGATGGCTGTGTCCCTACCCCTGACCCCTCTTGTCCTTTATCTTCTGTCTGAGTCCAGAGCATAAGGAGCCTGCTGCCCTGTCCCCCTGTCTGAGGCCTGGCCCGACGGACCCAGCTGTGGTCATTCCTGCAGCAGCCTCAGTGCATGCGGGAGCCCCTCCCGCTGTTTCCCCTCGGGCCCTGGCAGGAGTGTCACCTGCCAAAATTGTTGCTATCCCTCCCCAGTCCCCCACCTGGCTCCACCTGACTCCTGGGCCAGACCGGTGGCCCTGGTCCTGTGGTGCCATGTCCCACCTGCCCCTGCCCAGCAGGGGCGCCCGCCTCCCAGCTCCACCTGCCCTTGGAGGGCCAAACCCTGGCTCACCTGCTCATCCCTCCCGCTTCCTCCCACTCACCCCTCTGCCCAGACCCCCGAGCACCACGGGAGGGGCATAGGTTGCCAGCTCAGTGCAGGCAGCAGATGTTGGGGCCAGCGAGTTTCCTCTGGACCCCAAACCTTTCCTCCACCTGAAGGTGTCAGAAACCTTCACCTGAGGTCAGAGGCAGAAGAGAGAGAACAGCCCCAGCTCTTGCCCGTTCCTCCTGTGTCAGCTCACCCCCACTGCCATGGCAGAGCCACAGCTCCAGATGGAGACGCCACCATGAACCCTGTTCTAGCAGAGAAAACCCCTGCTCACCGGGCTGGGGGACTTGCATGGCCCACCCCGTACCCCTCTATGCCTGTGACACAGCCATCCCCTCGAGGGAACTCTGAAATGCTACCACCTGTCCCCTGGGCCCCCACCCCACATGGCCCCATGCCCTGCAGGATAAAGGAAGGTTGAGCGGACCGGGCCGGTTCCTGCAAAGCGCCGTCACATTTCTGTAGGACCCCTCCCAAGTGGTGGAGTCCTCACGTTAGCGTGAGACAGTCCCTGAGCCCCAGAGTTCATTCACCCGTGGGCACAGCCACAGGCACTGTGCAGCCTTGGTCATGGGACCTCGAATGTCTCCCTTTTGCCTCAAAGAAGCTGAAGAGTGAGGAGAGGCAATTGGGCGCTGCAGGGAAGCCGCGTGTTTTTCCGGGTAATTACCCGGACCTCGTCTGATCCAAGGAGCCAGCCAGGGGCCCGGACGGCACGTTTTGGGGAGTTATCGCGTGTCCCTCCACAGTTTACCCACGTGGAGGAGCTGACCGATTATGGGCTGGGGGTGGGGGTGGGGGCGTGTGTGCACCATGTTACCGTTTCTCTCTGAGGGAGGTCTGGGAGGAGGGCGGCTGGGGGCCGGATCTGGGCTCCCCTCCACAGAGCTCGGAGGGACTGGGCTGGGCAGGGATGACGCTGGGCCTCACCCACGTGGGCTGAAAGCCCCGGACATCTAAAAGGTGGATGTGCACATGTGTGAGCTCACCTACGAACGAGGCGGCTGGTGTGGGAGGGACGCCACGGGAAAGGGTCCCTTCCCATCCTCCTTCCTGTCCCACGTCCTGAACAATGCTGAACAGGAGCTGTGGCGAGGTCTCAGGGTGACTGGGGCACCGGTGCCCGCAACGTTCCCGCCCTGGCGGGGAGCCACAGGCCTCTTCTCAGGAACGGCGCCCTCGGAGGGGGGACAGGCAGCATGGGGTGTACAAAGTTCTCAAGCCCTGCCCCCCCAAAGACAAAGCCGAGCCCATAAGACTGGCTACTCCTCTTTTCTTCTCGGAGCCTCAGTTTCCCCTCCTGGAGGCCACCTCCAGTGGACTTCAGGAATTTACATGAGCAAAAGCTTATCTGGCCACGATTCTGGGGCCGCCTGCTTTGCCTGGCCGGCGGCTCCTCAGTCTCCCCAAGGCGGGGCCCTGAGTAACTGATGGCAGGGGATCCCTCCTCTTCCTGACCTGGACCAGCCTGCCTCTCAGGCAGCCTCAGAGAAGCCTCCTCCTTCCTCAGGCTCTAGTTCCACTTTCCTTGGTTACTTCCGTCCCTCCTGGCTGGCTGGCGAAAGGAAGGGAGATTTGCATAGTAATAAAAAGGTAATTAAGTCACCAACACAGGAAAGGCCCATTCTCAGACTCTCCAGGAAAGCCTCCCGCCCCGCCCCCCTCAGGAAAGGCACAGCATGAGGGTGGGGGGCAGAACCATTAGCAGCCATCCGCTGTCCACGGTCAGCACCTGGCATCGCAAATACAAATATTAATTGCTGCAAGGCCAGGCTGTTAACAGCCGAGCGAACTCATAAATATCCCGCTCACGCGCAGGGCACGGGGGCGTATCCATGGTGAAGACGCAGGGCCGCGCGGACAGGGCCTCGCATCGCTCATTCCAGACGCCCGCAATTTCCCATATCTGATCGCGGTTCAGGGGCTGAATGGCGGCGTGTCAGCGTGTCGGCTTATTCATTGTTTACGACCACTTAGACGGAATGCGCGTGTGTGCGTGTCTGTGCGTGTGTCCGTGTATGCGCACAGTGATAAGACTAATACCCCCGTCAAGCTCTTGTTCGGTTGGTGATTAATTTAGCCCCCTGCGGGCACCGGCCGGCAGGAATCCCCGCAGCGGTTCCCACCGTGACCTCACGGGGCGGGATCGGCGCGCTCTGCGCTCAGACCCCGCCCCCTGTGCTTGCTCCTGGACTGGGCGCTTTCCAAAGTGGGAGGGAGGGGTGTCACACACGCCCTCCACGACCCCACCCTGCAAAACACAGAGAGGGCGATTCGGCGTCAGCAGAGACCACGTTGGATCCACACCCTCCCCCCACGCGGAGCGGAAGACTCCCACACTGCGCTGAAGGATGCTGCCTGTGAAAGGTTGGAACTAAGACCCACTTCCTTCCTCCCGCCTCCAAGGCCCATGCCCGACACGTATGGCCAACTGTGACTCCCAGCCTCAGGGAGCTGAGGGGGGCTCAGGGTCCACGAGACACGCGTGCCTTCTGCTGGAGCTGGACCTCTCTGGTCCTCCACGCTGGGCTGGGCTCCTGACCTTCTGCATGACCTTGGGGGTGACCCAAGCTACACTCCCGCCCCATCCAGGCCCCCTGGGTTATGCCTTTGTTCATTCATTATTCAACATTCAATAATCTGCTCACTCAGCAATCATTTCCTGAGGGGATACTATGTGCACCACGCAACACAGGTCCTGAGAGGATCCATTTAAAAATATGTCCAAAATTGGACATTTTGGATATGTTTTAAAAGCAGATCTAGCCCTGGCTGGCGTAGCTCAGTGGATTGAGCGCGGGCTGCGAACCAGGCATCGCAGGTTCGATTCCCAGTCAGGGCACATGCCTAGGTTGCAGGCCATGTCCCCCAGCAACCGCACATTGATGTTTCTCTCTCTCTCTCTCCCTTCACTCTCTAAAAATAAATAAATAAAATCTTTAAAAAAAAAAGCAGATCTAAAAGCATTTTCTTCTGAATGAAATATAATCACGATAAGAAGAGAGGAACCAGCTCTATCTTTAAAGGTTTAACATAAGGCAATGTTGGCAAGAACCGTCCTTCCCTAAGTGGGCCGGAGGCAGCGCAGCAGATCCTCGGGGGCGGGGAGCAAGGTCCGCTGGGGTCCTGTGAAGCCTGGTGTGTCTTTCAGGCGCCTGAGGACACGACTTGGTTCGACATTTGCACGCGTAAATCTGGAGTTTAGGGAGCTGTTCAGGCAGGAAGAGAGTTTAGAGAAAGGAACTCGTCTGACGGGGTCCCAGAAGAGCTCTCCTCTAGATGAAGGAAAAATAGGCAAGGACCTCGAGAAGGAGCGACCCAGGGCAGCAGGGGACTCGGGGACCTCGGTGTCCTGGAAGCGTGTGGACAAAGTGTTCAGGGAGGTGGGCGGGGCCCCTCGCCAGCTGACAGGTGAGAAAGGCCCTGGCGGGGACTCGCAAATGCAGCTTGGGTCGGAGAGGGGCATAAGCTGACAGGGGCGATTACTGGGGAAAGTGGAGGGAGGGAGAGTGGAAACAGGCAAGAACACCGGGCTGGAGGGGCGCGCTGTGAAGGGAGGATACAAAGGATGTCCACATGCACACACATAGGTGGGAGGTTTGCGTGTACCTCATGTACGCAATTTCACACACCCGACAGGCATCTGCGGGAGAAGGTTGTGACTCGGGAGAGCGGGTCAGCTTTCTGATGTGGGAGTGGGAGGGAGGCAGGGCCGAGTGACTCCAGCAAACGGACATCCTGTGCGTGGTGGCAGTTCCCCCTCCCCTGGGACCCACAGCCGGCAGCGGCAGTGGCAGCGGTGCGCTGTCCGTGGTGCTGAGGGTTTGGTGGCTTGGCCTTTGACTGCACCGGCCTGTGTACCGAATTACTTCATCCCCCGTGAATCACAAACACCATGTGGTTTATTGTATCACATCTGCCCTGGAGAGGACGGGACGTGGAGGAAAGGAGAAGGGAAGACAGCGAGGGAGGGGTCAGCTCTAACCAGGCAGAGCCCATGGCGTGTCGGGCATAATGCGGGACAGTTTTTACAGGTCATCCGGTATAATTCTCAATGACACCCTGGAAGATGAGTGGCAGGGACGCCATATTTTCAGGTGGCCCAGGGAAGGCCGTGCATCCGGGGTGAGTGGTGAGGGCGGGGGAGGGGCTGAGGCAGTGTGGGAACCAGGCCTCCCTGCACAAGCGTCCCCACCTCCTTCGGGACATGCCGCCCACCCGCCCTCTCCCTGAGGGTCTTCCTGAGGCCAGCAGGATGAGACGAAGGCAGGGGCAGCCGGCCTGGCTGCCAGGGTGTGACCCGTGTTGGCCGTGGGCACGTAGAAGGAGGTTCCTGCAGCACCCGAGTCCACTTCAGAAGGGTGAGTTCTGACAGTGTGAGTGTGCTCAGGCCCGTTGGGCTCTGGGGGCCTCAGACAGCCTTGGCCCAGCGCGTCCCAGTCTTCAGGGCAGTAGCTCCTCTCTGGTGACAAGCGGCCAGACTCCTTTGGGGTGGATGTGGTGGCGGCTATAAAACACGCGGTCCCACCTCCTGCTGCAGGGACCTCGCTGACTGAGGGGCTTACCGTTGTGTTTGTTCCCGGGCGTCCAGGTCGCCCCGCCCCCTTCCTCCCCACAGGTGTCACATCTACAGGAGAGCTGAAGGCTCCGCCCACCTTTGCCTCCTCAAGCCTCCACAGATGCTTCTCCCGACGAAGGTCGGCACAGGGAATCCCACCTGGGCCTCTGCATCCGGATGCAGATGCACAAACTCAGACAGGCACGGCTGACCTTCCGCACCCAGGTCTCTCTCAATGGCATGTCCCTCTCTCTTTTCCTCTCTGTCTCTCCTTCCCCACCACAGTCTTCTTATCAATTTCACTTTAAATTTATTTTCAAAGGCAGTTGACATGCGATACTGTCTCAGTTTCAGGTGTCCAGCATGGTGATGGGACGTTTTGCATGCCTTTCAGAGTGACGCCCCTGATAAGTCCAGTGCCCGTGGGACACCAGACGTAGCTATTGCAAATATTATCATTGATTACCTGCATCGACAAGTCCCGATCAGTCAGGAAGTCTCATTGTGGGTCGAGTTTCCAGCAGCATCTGGGCTGTAATCGTGTGATCACCAAAACCGACTCCCTGATGTCACGCTTCCACAATGGGGTGGTTCTGAGGGGAGGACCTCCCAGCCCCCCTTTCTACCCTCGTCACTTCCTCTTTTCCACAAAACGCCACTCCTAGGCCCCCATTATTAGAGGTGGGTCTGACGTGTGTTAAGCAGCCCCTCACCTGACCACCTGCCTCTCTTTCCGAGCGTGTCTGCCCCAGGTGGCTGGGCAGGGAGGGCTGCGATCCCAAACCTCAGACAGAGAAGGAGCCTGGCTTCAGCGCTTGGCCCCGGGTGATGTCCTACGCTCGCCTTTCCCCAGAGAACTGAGGCCGGGGTCTCAGTTCATTATGCAGTAGCACTCAGTTTCCATGTACACATTAGGTTGAATTCCATGAAATTGCCATCCTTTGTGGGTCAAGACCAGCTGAATGTCAGTGATTTTACATGGTCCGCGGTGGCATCTGCCTTGAGAATCTTGTTGATAGAGTGAACTGAGGATGAGGTTGCCATGGCGACAGGCAGACATCCTGGGTCCCTAATACCAGCAAATATCACTCAAGCCAACCTCTTGCCAACCACGTTTGCATAAATCCCACTCACCTGTGGAGGCAGAGACCCTGCACTAACCATATTACTAAATTCCGATCACATGGAGGACCAGATGTTTTCTAGAGTAAACTGACACATAGGAGACCCCTAAGGACTGTCTTACCTGCACCAGAAAACAGACCCCAAGGGGACAGAATTAAGCCCAGATTCAGAGGAACAAAGGGAGGAACTGGGCCAAGGGGAAAGGCTGGTGCACTACCACCTAAATTCCAGTCCATGTTTTCCCCCAGATCCTCCCCAGCATTGGCTGATGAGCTTGGGCTATCGCCTCCCCTCCCCGGTATCCACTCCCATGACCAAATCAGACACCAGGAGCCCTCCCTCTCCCCATCCCAGGTCAGCCCCTCACTACATTCCATCACACCCACCTCTGCGCTATTTATGGAATCTGCCCACTTGTCTCTACCTGCTGCCTTGCCCTGGGCAAGGCCACCAACTACCTCCCACACCAGATAACATTGACCCTCACCCGCCCCCCACCTCAGTTTTACTCCCTGTGGGTTTACTCCCCACACCCCACAGCAGAATACCACTGTTACTCACACACAGTCACACAAAGATTCATCTATGCCTCCTACTGCCGATGCACAGATAACGGTTCCTAGTCCTTTGGTCATTGCAATTGGACCTGCTATGGGTCTCCGTGTACGCGTGATGCAGACAGTGTGCACGGCCTTGCTGGTGGTCGGGCATCGGGGAGCGGGATTTCCGGATGACAGAGGAGGCTCCACCTCAGGACACACTGGCCCGTGGCCTTTGATGCGGTTGCACCCATGACCCTCCCAGGGGTTGCTCATTTTTAGGGACTTGGCATCTTTGTTGACACTCAGTATTTCCAGTTCAAAATTTTAGCCACGCTGTGCAGTGGTGCTGTTTTGTGATCTTAACGTAACTTTTTTTGACAGCTCATGAGGTAGAACATACTCAGATCTTCAGTTCCACATTGTCCTTGTGAAGTGCCAGTTCAATCTAGTTGCTATTTTTTTAATTGGGTTATTAATGTTTTTTTCTTATTGACTTGTACAAGTTCTCCTTTCAATATAATCCAGATACGAGTCACTCGATGACCGTAAACCCTTAATTCTAATAAAATACAATGGATCAGTCTATCCAGACTGGTGATGTGGTATGGGAGGCGCTGGGGGAGGGGGGGCATCTGTAAGAGGTCAACAATTCAATAAAGACTCGATGAAATGCTGTGAGGTGAGGGCCAGCCCTTATTTTTCACATTTAATGTCCAGTTGACCTGCATCATTTATGGAGACCATCTCTCCCCACCAGATGCTGGTTACACTTCATCAAAAGTTATGAGTTCTCTTTGTGGGGAAGCTTTCAACCACAAATTAATTTCCTTTCAATAGACAAAAGGTTATGCCATGTAGTTATTTCCTCTTCAGAGAATTTTGGTCATTTATGTATTTAAAGCATTTGTGAATTTTATCTAAGTTGTCAAATTCATGGGAATAAAGTTCATAATATTTTCCTCTGTATCCTTTTAATAAACACATCTGTCGTGGTGCCTTCTTTCTCATTATTGATCTTTATAGCCCACGTCTTCTCTCTGTTATCTTGATCAGTCTTTATCAGGACTGATAGAGGCTTTACTAATTTTAATGATCTTCTGAAAAAAATCAACATTTGGCTTCATTGGTGTTCTCTATCGCCTCCCTACCCTCTGTGTCATTGTTCCTCCCTTACCTGGATCCCTTCCTCACTTCTGTTTAATTTCTGTTTAATTTGCTCCTGTTTTACCAGCTCCATAAGCTGAAACCAGAGAGCTTCGATTTGAAACCTTTTTTCTCTGTTCATTTTGGCCTTTCACGCTGTAAATTCCCTCTGCCCACTGCTTTAGTGACATTTTATAAATTCCAATATGCTCTGTTTTAATTTTTGTTCAGTTCAAAATACTTCCTACTCTCCCTTCAGGTCCCTTCTTTGATGCCTGGGTATTTGCACGAGTGTTATTTAGTTTCCAACTATTTGGGGACTTTACAGAATCTTTTTACTATTGATTTCTTTCCTTTTTGTCATCATCTCTCTTCAAGACAATATGAGTTCTCATCATTGACACTATTGATTTCTGGCTCAAGTTCACTGTGGTCACAGAATGCACTTTAGACAACCTGAATCTTTTTTAATGCCTTGACATCTTGTTTTAATGGCCTGGAATACGATCTGTCTTAATAAATGTTCCATGTGCACTTGAAAAGAATGGGCTTTATGATGTCAGGCGGATTGAGCTGGTTAATAACATTGTTTGAGTCCTCGAGGTCCTTAGGACGCATGGTGCCTATCCCATCAATTACCACGAAGAGGCAGGTGTTTAAACCTTCTGTTCGTGTGGGGTTGTCTCCTCTCCCTGCATTCCCATCAGCTTTTGCTTTGAGCATCATGATTTCTTCCGTGAGGCACATAAAATTTGGGACAGTTCTGTCCCTGTGAGCTGTTGACCTCTGCCTTTGAAATAAACTTTTTATAATCCCTTGTCACATGGTGTGCTCTGCAATCTACTTTGATATGATTGTAGCTATGTTACCTTTTAAAAAAATATTATTTATTTATTTTTAGAGAGAGGGGGAAGGGAGGGAGAAAGAGGGAGACATCAATGTGTGGTTGCCTCTTGCGTGCCCCCCTTCTGGGGACCTGGCCCACAACCCAGGCATGTGCGCTGACTGGGAATTGAACCACTGAGCCACACCTGCCAGCGCTCTATCTTTTTTTTTTTTTTTTTTTTTTTGATGAGGGTAGCATAGCATACTACTTTCATAGTTTTACTTTTATCCTATTTGTGTCTTTATATTTAAAATAGGCTTTTTTTTTTTTGGAGGCAGCATAGAATTGGGTCTTTATTTCTTTACCCAGTCTGAAAATCTCTGTCTTCTCATTGGGGTGTTGAGAACATTTGAAGTAATTACCAATAATATGTGATTTAGTGCTACCTTCTGATGTTTGTTTTCTAACTGTCCTGTGTTTTTATTATTGTTATCTGTATTTCCTATGTTTTTTTTCCTGTCTTCATTTCCCAGAGGAGCTTACATCTCTAGAGGTTCAGTGTGTGTCCTTCTGTGCATTACTTAACGTGATCAACCTCTCCGCTATCTTTTGGAACACAGGGGATGTGGTCGCGAGTGCTGTGTTGACGTCCTGGTTCATTTGGGCTACAATCCATGTCAGTTCGATGTTGCTATTGACTGATTTCTCATCAGCTTGGGTCATGCTCTCCTGCTTCTCCGCACACCTGCTGTGTTTTGATCGGATGGCAAATATTGTGAATTTTATCTTGTTGAGTGCTGGATCTTTCTGTGTTTCTACAAACACTTCTGAGATTTGCTCTGGGAGCCAGTCAAGCTACTTGGAAACCTTTTTATCCTATCTGTCTTCTACTAGCTGCTGTTAGGCTGGATCCCAGCCTCATTTAATCTGAGGATAATTAATCCCTGCTCCTGAGGCCAGAGGTTCTCAACACCTGTAGATGCCCCAATCATGGGTCTTGCAGTCTGACTGTCGGAACAATAAATGTGGGCATCATTCCCTGCCCGCCTGAGTCTCTGAACCCTTCTCTGTTCTGGGGACCCGTCTCCCCTCAGCCGTGACCAGTTCAGGCGCTCTCTGCCCGCAGATGGGCACGGTCCTTTGACTTCACGTTTTAAGCTCCACACCAAATGGTTAGCATTTTTGCTGTGCTGTGTCGCTTTGCTTTTTTACAAATATTTTTTTATAAAATAAAACACGGATACAGAAAATCACACCCAACACATGTGCGGTTCACACTCTATTCTTGGGCACACACCCCGGTCACGGGCACGGAGTGTGGGCACGGACCCCCACACTCACCAGCCATAGAAAGAGCTCGGTCGCCTGCCCTGCCCACAAGCTTGGGCAGCGCCATCCAATCTCATCCACTCCTCCACGTGACTGCCAGCCTGCTGTTCATAGTAATTACATCTGTAAAAAAGTTTTATCATTCAAAGGCGGATCCCTGGACTTCACAGCTCTGTCTTGCCCGGTTTTTTAAATTGGACGCATCCTTTCAGCATCTTTCATCCCGTGAGTGCGCCTGTCTGCTCCTTTCCTTCCCATTATCTGCGGTGAGCCTGGCACCTCTGACTCTGGGCTTCCCGCAGGCTGGGCTCTGCTGATAGCATTGTCCACAGGCCCGCCTGTCCTCTCGGCGCCCTGCGTGTGGGCCGGGTGGGGAGCCCGTGCCATCCTCGGGCTCCCTCCCCTTCAGGAGATGCCGCTCAGGGTCCAGCCAGGCAGGGGGAGGCACGCAACTTGTGGCTCCACCTCTGTCTGCCATGCGACCAGCTGCGGGTTTTAATGCCTGGATCTGCCCGTTCCTCCGGAGCCTCCGAGGGCGATGTGCTAATTCTGTCATCTCAGTGGCTTGTTTTCTCATCTGCTGACTTTTCAAGAATTTAAGGAAAAAGTCATGGAGTGGACCCCACACTCACCAGTTCCAGTGCTGCCCCCTCTGCCCTCTGCCTGGGGTCCTCACCCTTCATCCCAGGGTCAGGGCACCGGGAACGAACTCTCTGTTTTCATGTACAAGCATCTTTATTTCACACTCAACTTTGAAAGCATTTGCTGCTTACACAGCTCCAGGTTGACATTTAAAATGGCATTCCAGTGTCTTCTGGCCTCCGTGTTTCTGGCGAGAAATCATTGGGGTTTTTTGTTTGTTGTTTTTTATACTTGCCTCTGCCTCTTCTGTCCCCCCATCCCCTGGAAACCCTTGAGATGTTCTCTTTGGCTGTGAGGTTTAGCTGTGTGACTGTCACCTGCCTATTTGTACTCCATTTTGTATTTATTTTGCCTGGTTTTACTGAATTTTTGAATTGGCAGACTGATGCTTTAATCACATTTAGAAAATTTCAGATAATAATCTGTTTAGCTATTTTTTCTTCCCCGTTCCCAGTTCCACATGTTGGATTGCCTGGTATTGTCCCACGAGTGAATAAATTGCACTTTATTTTTTTTCAATTTTTCTCCGTGCTTTAGTTTATTCCAACTCTAATACCTCATCTGCAGGTTTAATGACCTCTTCTATTGTGGAATCAAATGAATTTTTCAATTGCTTGTAGAATTCTGATAGCTCTCCTAAAAATTTCCTGCCTCTTCACTCACGTGTATATTATGACATACAGATACTTTACCGTGCCCATTGTAGCTATTTTAAAGTGCTTCTCTTATCATTTAATACAGCCCATGTCTGGGGTCACCTGCACTGGACATTCCACGAGCTGATTTGGAGGAGAAACACGTGCTCGCACCGCAGAGCTGCCTTCATAGATGGGTGACACGCTCAGGCAACAGCCCAGCATCCTTGGAGACCCACCTGCGGCCGCACAGGCACAGCTGGAAGTCAGCCAGGCCCGAGTCAGAATTCCTTTCTCACCTGAGACATCCCCAGGTCCCAGGTCCACCCTCACCCAGAGCAGAGCTGTCCCCACCTCACACACCTGTCCCAAGAGCGATGGAAGAGACAGGGTGCAGCCCAGGTGGTGGGCAGCAGAGGTGGGCGGAGGGGCAGAGCCCGCGTCCTTTCCGGCCCCTGCCCCGTGGTGCTGTGCAGACAGAGCCCATTCTGCATCTGGAAAGCCGGGCCCGGGCCCTGGCCTCCTTGGGTTGAGTGGAAGCCTGGGTCTCCCAGGCCCCTGCGGCTGGCAGTCCCGGCCCCGCAGAACCTTCCCAGGCCTCTGCTGTTCCTGTGTGTATAACGCGCTCCCACGTTTTCAGGCCAGACTTTGGGGGTGGGAATCTTTTGCTTTAAATTTTTAATTTAATTATTTATTGATTTATATTTTGAAACAAAACTGATAATCGTATTCCAAGACATTATTTTGCATACGGATACTGTTATTGCTTTCTAAAGTTACACTTTTAACACCGAGTTACACTTTTATTGCTTTCTAAAGTTAACACTTTTAGCATAAATAAAAGAATTTAAAACATTTGTATAGATACGGAATTAGTACTACCTGTGTATAATGCACCCCCTTATTTTCCCCTCAGAAATGTGGACACAAACCTGTGCACTACGCGGCACTTCTTTTGAAACTCCAGCACAGTGAGCACCCCTGCCTCCGTCCTCCCCTAACGCACACATGCTCCCCCACATTTGTGAGCCCTACCAGTGCCCCACACCAGGCTGCTGTCTTTGCACTCTGGGACTCGTCTTCAGATGGGGCACAGAGCTTGGATTCACACAGTATCCTAGGTTTGAGAGGCAGCTTTGGGAGCCACCAGGTCCGGTTCCCTTGTCACTCGGGGGAGCCAGAGGCCCAGAGGTCACGCAGGTGCACCGGAGGCATGCAGTGAGTCACCACCAGCGCTGTCCGTGGCATTGACGTGGCCCAACTCTAGGACGGGGCGCTGGCCCGATGCAAGCTCCACTCTTGTCCAGCCATATCGTGTTCCTAAAAATAGCGCCCTGAGCCCACCAGGCGGCCAGAGGCACCGGTTGTATTTGCCAAGGGGGCTCGTGCGCATCCAGGAGCAGCTTGGGGCTGGGGCTGCAGCTGAGCCAGCAGGGAGAGGGCCGCCCGGTGGCCACACCCCCGCATGCGGGAGTCAGCCCAGTGAATGTGCTCCGACCTCCCAGAAAGTATAAACAGCAGGAAGGCGAAGCTGGAGAGGCCGGAGAGTCACCTTCCTGGGAGGCAGATGGCAGTTCCAAGTTGGGACTCCCTGCAACTCAGCTGACACTCCGCCCTCTGCCAGCGGGTACGCAGCCCAGTCACCTCCCCTCTCTGGCTGGCAGGGCTTGGTCATTGGGCTGTCTCGGGGTGGCAGGGGTGCCGTTGGGAACTGAGGCCTCCAGAGCCAGGCGGTTCCCTCCTGCCTTCTCCTCCCTCTCCTGTCAACCGTGGATGGAGCCTGCCCAGGCCCGTCTGCTGGTCCAAAGACCCCTGGGAGATTCAGGAAACTACTGTGACCCACCCTGTGGCCACACCCAGGCCACCCATGCAAGGGGAGCCCCACAGAGCCTCAGGCGAACCACATCAGTGAGACAAAAAACGCTGCCGAAAGCCACCAGGCTTTGGGGTCACTTCTGCACAGTTACCATGGCAACTGTTCTCTTACACCCGGGCACATTACAGGGTAACCAACACTGTGACGCTGTCGGCTTGTCCTAAATTAATTTACGGGTTCGATACGTGGTCGGACCCAACTCTCGCTAGGAATTGTTGGAACTTGAAAATCAGATTCTGAATTACAAGGAGAAAAATAAACTATGAATAGCTCGTTTGGGACATTTTGGAAAAGACAAGCAAGGTTTGGGGCACTGGGCGAAGCCCACCTCCAGGCATGAGGTCCGGGAGTAGCCCTGAAGGCCGGTCAGGATGCCTGGGGCAGTGGGGGCTGTTGGGAAAGAGACCCCTGAGCATGGAGGAGGCTGTGAGAGTGAACAGGTACGTGGGGGAAGGGTGGATGCGTTTTCCTGCAGAATGAGAAATCTGGGCAGCGTGCACAGAAACATGTGTGCCCGTTTCCCACCCCATCAACAAAATACCGTATTTTGCTATGCACAATGCTCACATTGTTGCCCAGATTTTTGAGAGAAAAATAAGGATGCACATTATACATGGGTCGTTTTAATCCTGTAGTTATATAAATGTTTACAATTCTTTTATTTCAGCTTGTGCCTTAAAAGTGCAAATCTAGAAAACAATAACGATATCTGTATGCAAAATAATACCCGGAAATATGATAATCGGTTTGTTTCTAAATGTAAATAAATAAATTGAATTAAATTTATTCAATTCTAAATTGAACTAAAAAATTAAGACGAGGACTTCCAGCCAAGATGGAGGCATAGGTAGACACACTGTGCCTCCTTGCACAACCCAAAAAAGGACAATAAATTTAAACACAAAAAACAACCGGAACTATCAGAAAACTGAACTGTATGGAAGTCTGACAGCCAAGGAGTGAAAGAAGAAACATTCATCCAGACCAGTGGGAGGGGCGGAGATGGGCAGCCTGGGTGAAGAGGACGTGCAACAAGATGGCAGCTAGAGGGCCGGGGCAGGCAGTGGCTGGCAGAGCGGGTGGCCCCACATTCATGTGCAGATAAACCGGGAGGAGTGGCTGGGGAGCGAGACAGACCTCGAAGCCTACGGTTCCAGTGCTGGGAAATAAAGCCTCAAAACCTCTGACTGAAAAAACCTGTGGGGGTTGAGGCAGCAGGAGAAACTCCCAGCCTCACAGGAGAGTTCATTGGAGAGACCCACAGGGTCCTAGAAACCCAGGGTCCTACAAACCCATCCACCTGGGGAATCAGCACCAGAAGGGCCCAGTTTGCTTGTAGATAGCGGCAGAAGTGACTGAAAGGCACTTAAGAGCCGAGGAAGCGCCATTGCTCCCTCTGGGGCCCCTCCCCCACAGATAGCATCTTGACCCAGCCACTTGAGCTGCCCCGCCCCTTACTATGTAACAGGTGTGCCAAGACAAACAAATATGGCCCAAATGAAAGAACGGATCAAAGCTCCAGAAAAAATACAACCAACCTGGTAGCCAACCTATCGGATGCACAGTTCAAAACACTGGTAATCAGGATGCTCACAGAATTCACTGAGTATAAGTGTAAAATAGATGAAAAAGTGAAAGCAATGAAAAGTGAAACAAAGGAAAATGTGCAGTGAAGTAACCATGATGGGAAGGGAACTGGGTCTCAAAATCAATGGTGTGGACCAGAAAGAAGAAAGAAACAACCAACCAGAAAAGAATGAAGAAACAAGAATTCAAAAAAACAAGGAGAGGCTTAGGAACCTCCAGGACAACTTTAAACATTCCCACATCCAAATTATGGGGGTACCAGAAGGAGAAGAACAACAGCAAGAAATGGAAAACTTATTTGAAAAAGTAGTGAAGGAGAACTTCCCCAATCTGGTAAAGGAAATGGACTTCCAGGAAGTCCAGGAAGCTCAAAGAGTCCCAAAGAACTTGGACCCAAGGAGGAACACACCGAGGCACATCATAATTACATTAGCCAAGATTAAAGATAAGAGGAGAGTCTTAAAGGCAGCAAGAGGAAAGGAGACAGTTACCTACAAAGGAGTTCCCCTAAGACTGTCAGCTGATTTCTCAAAAGAGACTTTACAGGCAAGAAGGGCCTGGGAAGAAGTATTCCAAGTCCTGAAAGGCAAGGACCTACATCCAAGATTGCTCTATCCAGCAAAGCTTTCATTTAGAATGGAAGGGCAGATAAAGTGCTCCCCAGATAAGGTCAAGTTAAAGGAGTTCATCACCACCAAGCCCTTATTGTATGAAATGTTAAAGGGACTTATCTAAGAAAAAGAAGATAAAAAATATGAACAGTAAAATGACAATAAACTCACAACTATCAACAATTAAAACTACAAAAAAACTAAGCAAACAACTAGAACAGGAACGGAATCACAGAAATGGAGATCACATGGAGGATTATCAGCAGGTAAGAGGAAGGGGGAGTGGGGGAAAAGGTACAGGGAATAAGAAGCATAAGTGGTAAGTATGAAACAGACAGGGGGAGGGTAAGAATAGTATGGGAAATGTAGAAGCCAAAGAAGTTGTATGTATGACCCATGGACGTGAACTAAGGGCAGCTGAATGCAGGTGGAAGGGAGTGTTCAAGATGGAGGAGAATAAAGGAGGGAAATGGGACAACTGTAATAGCATAATCAATAAAATATATTTTTTAAAAATTAAGACAAAAGGTTTCTTTCCCTGAAGGTTTGGGCCAAAACTGTGGGTGCACATTATACATGACAAAACAGTAATGCCCAATGAAGCCAGTCCATGAAGGAGGAAGTGAACGGCCGAGATAACTTTTAAGATACAGGGGAAAGTCCCTGCGACCTTGGGTGACGGGGAGGACTCCCTAACCAAGACCCCACTGGTTAAGTCCGGAGGGAGAAGAGAGCATGTCCTCTGCCACGTCAACATGCACTTTGAGTGCAGGTGACAGACTCCCGAGCCTGAAGGAGCAGGCTGCCGGGGACGCCCGAGGATCAGGTCCCCAGGAGGGGTCGGCGCCGGGATGCTTCAGGACGTCCAGAAGAGCCAGAAGCAAAAGGAGAGAAGCCCTTAGAACTGAGTCAAACACAAAGAGGCAGGTCAGGGCGGGGGACGGGCAGTTGGGGTGCAAGCAGATGCTTTATACCACTAACCAGGGCTCCTGGAGGCAGGGGTGTGTGCCCTGCTGGGGCAGGGGCGCGTGTGGGGGGTGGTCACGTCAATTGCAAGCCCGATGTGTGCCCAGCACCTCATGGTGTCTCCCAAGGAGGCATATTGCAGCCCTGTCTCCATGGGACAGTGGACACAGAGAGAGGCCAGCGGTCCAGTCCAGAACCACCTGGAGGAGCTGCCCAGGAGGGACGAGACCCGTCCTCAGGGCAGAATCACCCACCGGGACCCCCATGAGAATGCTCGGGATCCTGACGTAGGGCTCCCGGGCCCAGGTCCGCACGCAGACCCGGGGCATGCATCTGGCACTTTCTGGAGAGAAGGTCGCCAGGGGTCATGGGTCCCAGAAGGGGCAAGTGTGCCCCCAGTAGTCCTGGCGCGCCCCTGGGGAGCGGGGCTGGCGCTGGCTTCCTGGGGGAGCTGAGCTTCCCCTTGGGGCTCGACCCGTTTCGCGTCTCTCAGCCCCGAAGGTCCCTCCGCTCTTCCTCCCCTTCAGCTCCTTGTCCTCTCCAGAAAAGTCTCTCCCGGAAATTGCCACTTTGTGGGAAGTGTTTTCACCAGGTCTCCACGCCAGCTGAAGGGACTGCCCCTTCTGGGACTGCCCTCTTTGTCCCCAGGTCGCCTACAATGCAGGGCCAATCATTGTCATCCTGGCGACAGCTGCACTTTAGAAAGGGCACTATTAACAAGGCTGCCGCTCCCCACGAGCGGCAGCATCTAATTGGCTTCTCGGGGACTCTCTTTTATGATGATTATTTGCTCAGGGAACTGCTCATGTGAGCAAACGATATTAAATGACTTCGGTCTCTGTCCTCAAGGAGTCGCCGGCTGAAACCAGCACGGCGCCGGCAGCGCCTGTGACGGGAGCTTCGGTGCAGCCTGGCCGTGGATGCGGCCCGTGGGGCTGCTGATCGATGACCCGCAGTTAGTGGGGGTGGCTGTCCCTCCCGACGCTGACCTCCATGGGGACGGACGCTCCATGGACACACGCACCCCTGGGTGTGTCGATTCAGCGCGGGGAGGACCCTGAGCCTCTGCGGTCCCACCTCCCAGGGCCGCCTGAGGGTTGGGCAAGTTTACCGGCGTGAAGGGCCCGGGACACGTCTTGGGGTGGGGGCTGTGTTTGCTGTCACTGAACTACTCTTGTTCGCTGGGTGGGGGGCACACGACACCTGGATACCAGCTTGGGATGGCCCAGGAACTTGGAGAGTACTGCCAACACCATAACTCCCAGGGCAGGGTGGAAGTCCCGAGGGCGCTGCTGTGTCCCCGGGAGCTGTGGGATCGTGTCTGGGGATGCGTTGTTGTCACATATAATCCACATATAATCACATGCAGCAGAGCCCCAAGTACAGCTCTGGGCAGTGAGGCCCCGGGGGGGAGGGGTGCTGGGAGCTTGAGTTCCTCCGAGTCCAGCAGGAGAGGGCATGGAGCTCTGTGTCCCCACCCCCCGTCCAGCTCTGGCTCTGTGAGGGTCCCCCACCTGCCTGTCCCTGCACTGTGCCCTTATGACAAAACCGGGCTCACTGGTGGTGTGGAAAGGCGGCCTGGGCCTGGGCCCTGCGGGGCAAGCTGACCCCCTGTTTAGCTGAGAAATGCCCAGGGGGCCGGCCCCACTCCATCCTGGCTTTATGGCAATTCACCTGTCCCAAAGGACAAGTCTACCTTGGCATCTAGTCCTGTGTCCCGGTCACTGTCTGTGTGCCAGGGCTGGAGGCCAGGAATGGGGAAGGTACCTGGGGAGGGTGGTGGGGAGACACAGAGTAAATTTTCCCACAGCCCACCCATCAGACAGATGTGGGGTGCACGAGACTCCCAGGCGCCCCTCCCAGTGCCCAGGAGACGAGACCTTACTCATCATCACCTTGAATCAAATCCCGGCTATATGCACACTCCAGGCAGCCTCTGTCCTGCCTGCGCTCTGGGCACCGGGCCCCGCAGTGGGTGGGGACGCAGCTGTCACAGAACCCACGCCTTCCATCCCTTCCTGCTGGGGGCAGACACCGAGACCTAAGGAGGGAGTGACATGCGGGTGGCAGAATGCACAGGCAGCCGACAGTGAGGACAACAGGATAAAAAAGAC
>PVIA01006427.1:0-97776 GCA_004024845.1 Tonatia bakeri | reverse complement strand
GGTCAAATGTAATATGAATGTTTGGCATCACACAGAACTTACCTGGTGCTTTACATACACTACAGGTAGAGTAAACATTGAAACCACAGCTGGGATAAAAAACAAAGAAGAGTATCAAGATTCTGAGGCTTATCATTATATAAGCTTGTACATACAAGCTGATACAGTTATGTGGTATTATAGCATTTATAATAGCCAGCACCCCAGATAAATGAATACGGGCCAGCTTGTAGGGAAACAAGGGGATGCTGAGCCCTTTACAAGCATCAAGTCATTATCCCTAGAACAAGGTAGACCAGGGGTGTCCGAACTTTGGCAACTCTGGGCAACACTGGAAGAAGAGTGCACGTAACATTTATTATACATGACACTGTGACATGTAATCACAAGAAAATCTCACAATGTTCTAAATAAATTTATGATTTTGTGTTGGGCCACCTTTATAGCCATCCTGGGCCACATGTGGCTTGTGGCTGCCGATTGGACACTGCTGTGCCCTCCTAAAATGACCACGGATTTCTGTCCATAACTGCCACTGTAAACAGATATATGTATTCATACATATCTGTGAAGCCAAAAAATGCCCCAACAGTTGTGGGTACAGAAAAAAAACACTGCAGACTAAGAAATTCATTATGAATGTGAACTATGTATTACGCTCCTTAATGAACCACGGTCAGGGAAATGCTCCACACTCGGGAGTCTGGCATTTGCGCCTAGGGCCCCATCAGCACAAGCTAACCACTAACGGCCTAGGAAGTTCTGTGCTCAGGGAGGGTGTGCAGGAGGGCACAACGCTCTCCTCTGTCCTTACCCATGAGCAGCAGGGTCAGGCCGTTGAAGAGAGCGCCAACGTAAGTCAGGAGCCACATCAGGACTGCAAACTGAAAAATGAAATGACTGTAACAACTTCTCACACTGTGACAGAAGAGTCTCATTTCACTGACTTCTTCTTAGATTAGAATTTGAGGCAAAATATATCATGATTTCAATAGGAAATGAAGGTGCATTTAAAGCTTGTCACAGAATTGCTAGAAGAGGATCCCGTCTTTCCTTTTCTCAGAACCCTTTGGACCTCTCTGCTGTAAGACTCAAGGAACTCGGTGAGATAATAGTCTGGGGCAGGGGTCAGCAATCCACCACCCTCAGCCTGTTTTTGTGCGGACCCATGAGCTAAGAATGGATTTTACATTTTTAAATGGTTGAATAAAATCAAAACAAGAATACCATTTTGTGCTGTGGGAGAATAATATTTCATGCACTCATCAGGGTTTACGGGCACATGGCCACGGACAGTCATGTACACATTGTCTTTGGCTGCTTTCCTGCCACAATGGCAACAGAGCCTGTGGGCCACAAAGCTTGAAATATGCCTACATGGCTCTTTGCAGGTAAGGCGTGCTGACCCTGCTCTAGCCCACAATATTTGCATTACAAATACCAGTAGAAATGTTCCTTTAAGAGCCCTCTGGTAAGTAATCATGTTCTTCCTGGTATCTCTCCTCAGTCATTACTTGGTAAGATGTTATTCCAGGAAAGCACCTTGGGGGTCAAGGCCACATCACTCACTTTTCCTTCTGCGCTTCCGCTTCCGGGACAGTTACCAGGAAGCCCCCGGCACAAGATTCCTGCCTGGTATGTACAATGTGTTCTGGGAGCACAGGCAAGTCACAACAGTCTGGCCAGGGTCCTGTTGACTGACTATGATTTTATATATAAGCTGAGAGTGGTCAGGTGGCCAAAGTGGCTCCTTCAAGGAAGTGAGGTGTGTTCAATGACAGCACCAGGAATAACACTCAGGTGCTGAGGGCCTCTGCCCAGGGGCTCAGTCCCACAGCCCACACTGTGTTAGGACACTTGGCCATCTATCTCACTATTAGATTCCAGAGTTTATTTCACTGGAAAAGCCCATGGGTTTCACATTTCTCAGACTAGATTTTTATTTTTAAATTAACTTCAGAAAATTAGCAGAGGAACTGAAAACAGCAAGAAGCCACCTGGTAATGTTACAGACAGTAGAGAACGAGCAGCTGTGGAAGCTGGGTCGGATCCCAGCTCTGCCAGTGACTCACCGGGCAAGCTCGGGCAAGGGTCCTCACCTCTCGGAGCCACCGTGCCAGCACCCGTAAAGTGGGGGGCTTAGCCTGGATGGACTCCAGGGTGCCACACACCTAGAAGTCTTCTGGCTCTAGAATGTAATTACCAATTGCACTGTAGTCCCCGTTATGTGGGTTTGGGTTCATTATATTATACCTTTAGGAAAAAACAAAACTCAAGACTGCTGAGTGAATAGCATAAGCAACCATACTTTTAAGGAATCCACCAGGTCCTGGACGAGGAAGAGTCTCCTCAGCTCTTTAAGCGTGTTGTTCACGTAGAACTGCAGGCAGTCCGTGTACTTCTGGATCTGCTCCTGTGAGAGGGTGATCTCGAGCTCCAAGTAGGCCCTGCTGACAAACCGTCCCCACAGGGCACTCCATCAGACCGAACCCCAGAACAGCCCAGTTGTCCTGCCTTCTCTCCGAGCGTGACAGCTGGTAACCCTGGGGCTGTATGCCAGCCCATGGGGTGCAGGCCACCCAACCCAGGGCACTGCGGGATGTGAGAATCGTGGCACCTAGTGGGTGCTGTGACTGCTTCTGTTTCCCAAGGACAGTATGATAGTCTGAGCTGGCAATTCATAGCAACCGTCGAAATCAGCTCATTTGCTGAATTCACTGGCCCACTAGCCCAAAAGCCCCTTAGCTCTGCTTTAGAAGCCGAAATGCGTCCCAAGAGCAGGAATGCTCAGACTCTGACTGGGTTTGACACAGCAGCCAGGAGCCGGGGGCTGCGAAGGGATGTCCGGCACACGGGCCATTTCCCCTTTCCCGAGCCCGGTGCACTGAAGCCTGATTCAGCTGACTGGTGAGGGTAAGCCACGGCAAGGAGGCTTCCCAGTGAATTCTGGGGCTGGCTGAAAAACCACTCTCATCCTGAGGCAGAACTGTCCCTTGTTACCGGAGGTAGGGACACCTGCATGCAGCCTGCACTCTAGGGCCGAGCTGGGCGGGGTGGCTCTGACAGTCGGAGCTGTAAGTGCCCAAGCTCACAATCTGGAACCAGGAGGTAAACTGGGGAGCAGGTGGGTGGCATGCAGCTGGCAGAGCTAATTCCTCCCTCTGCCACGGGTCCTGTGCTCTCTGAGCAAACTGCCTTAAACACATGTGCTCCTCTTCACCGTTCATTCCAGTCACATCTCCCCGGCATAAAAATGCAGGTGAGGGAACATCGTAAGGCTATTAATGAACCTTGCACCACTAAGAAAATTGGCCCTTTGGTATTAAACTTCCAGAGACAGCATAGAAGTAAAAGTCCAAACACCCTGGTCCTTGCTCTGTGCTATTTACTGGCCATGTGACTTTGGGTGACTCACTTTACTTCTTAGGCACTCAGTTCTTCCACCTGTAAATAAGATTATAACGCCCTGCCTTCCTCACAGAGTTGGGGGATTCATTGTCGAAACCCTTTTTAAATTATAAAAAATTGTATACATATCATGAACTGTGGTTACTATTAGCAATAATTAAAATATATTAACACAATATAAATTTATGTTAAATATCTATAAATAAATGTATTAAAGTATTTACTTAGTAGTAATTAAAATAAAAATCAACAGAGCAATAAATTTTAGAATAGGGGTGATGAGATTGTTTTGGAAATTCACCAGAATCATCAGATATCAAAGACAGGGTGTTAAAGGAGGCTCTTAAGAGGCCTGTTAGGTCTGGGAGAAACAGGATCCAATGTGTAGGGGAGGAAAGAGAGGCAGAGGGAAAGAGCCCCGTGAGAGGCTGGGCAGCGGCGGCTCTGGCCAGTACACTCACTTGAAAGGGTGGCCCTCGTCGGTTTTCTGCACAGCTTGCAAAACAGACTTGTAGATGCGGAAACTGATGGTGGCCGAGAGCGTGGCAAGGGCCAGGTAGGCCACGACACTCACGACGCTGAACTGGGTCAGGGAGAAGAGCAGTAGCAGGCAGCTCCCAAACACTATCCCTGTCTGCTTGATGTCCCGCCAGTACAGCAGGTCGATCGCTGTGGAAAGGAGACACGAAGAACACACCACTCACCACGGGCAGGGCCTCAGGGGCTGCTGCTGCTGCGGCAGCAGCGGCGGCGGCGGCGGCTCACCGGCCAAGGTTCTCAGCGGCCTTCGGGTCCCTAAACACGAGTGAGTGGACATGGGGCTTTGCCCAGGGCACTTACTGTCACTTCATTTTGCTTTGGAAGAATCTTTTCCATCCCTGTAGATAGTTCATAAATTCACAGGTAGGAAAAGGCTATGGAATCTCCAGCAACCACATCTCTAGGAACACATCCCCTTGGGCTACGCATTCTGTACAGGGACCCAAATTATGTGACTTTGAAGTGAGACTGAAAATACAGAAGACTGTGAAGAACCAGTTCTCCTCCTTTGGGTGGCATTGGCTGTGTGTATCTTGATGCCCTGCTGACAATTTTATGTCTCCATGGTGGCTTGTGGCTGTGTACCTCAGTCATACAAATGTTTGTGCTGCTAAGAAAGAGCAGCCACAGTGAACAGAGAGGGTAGGGCAAGTGGTGCCTTTGGGAACGTGGTGGCGGGCCCAGCAGACCCCAGTCAAGGTCCGAGGCACCTGAGGAGAGACATGGCCTGCCTCTAAACACAAAGGGTCAGCAGCTGCCTCCAGAAATCCAGAAGCTGACATTTGGATTAAACCCCTTTGTACATCATTTGTTCATTAATATTTTGTGACTTAAGAATCTGGAATACAAACTTTAAAATCTACATAATAACCATCATTCATTTATTTCCCTCTTTCAACTTAGAAAAAATTAAATTCAAAAGAATAAAGCCCTGATTCTTTAACTGTGATACAAAATGGAAATATTTTGAATATCCCAGTCACCAGATTATTTTTAAAAAGCACAAAAGCCTTGCTTAAGAATGCATGGAAATATATTGCCCAATTAGGCAGATGGTAAATTTTTTAATTGAGAGAGAATTGACATATAACATTGCGGAAGTTTAAGGTATTGATATATTTGTATACTATAATGTGATAACCACCGCAGCACTGGCTACCTCCTCTACTACGTCACGTAATTAGTTTCTTTTTTGTGGTGAGAATGTTTAAGACCTAGTCTCCTAGCATCTTTGAACCAATCGAACACAATGGGAGACTACAATCTCTGTGCTGTCCATCAGCTCCACATCCTCCTCGTCTTCACATATGAGTTTGTGCCCTGTGCCCCAGGCCCTCGGTAACCGCCATTCCTCTCTGTTTCTCCATGAGTGCAGATGTCTTAGATTTGGCGTGTAAGTGATGTCACACAGTATCTCTCTGTCTGACTTACTTCACTGCATAGTGCCCTCAAGGTCCATCCATGTTGTTGCAACAATTTTTTTTTAGAATGCTATGTTAATTGATTTTTAGAAAGAGAAAACAAGACACAAAATTTCCATCTGGAAACCAAGTGAAGGTGGTAGCTGCTCACACCACCAGCTTTATGCCCAATGCCCAGCAGGAGGCATGTGGCTGACGGAATTAGATGCTAGGCATCGGCCCCAAGGAAAACGAAGGTGACAGAAGAGAGCAGGGAGCCGCTCCCATCACACCCTCGAGTGTAACTGGCGGACAAGGCCCCATAACCTAGTGAAAGCCCTGCACTGTAGATGGGACACAAGGGAAGTTGCAGAGAATTACCCTAGACAGCAGACTTACCTCAGGCTGGCTAGAGAGTAAATCAGAGGTTTAAGGGTGGGGAGGCTCTGTTATAACAGACTGTGGGCACCCCAGCAATCAGAAGCAGCAGAGAGAATTGACATCTAAGCTCATCTGTCACCCACCCCCTCCTGCTCCCCACCCACCGCCACTACCTGGTCCAGCAATGACCTGAACTAAGCAAGGTTACTGCAGTCAGCCGCTCCTTGGGCTAAAGTGTGCTCCCTTTTTCCCCACAACACTTTCACAATGTAAGAAGTAGAGGAAAGGCCCTGGCTGGTGTGGCTCCGTGGATTGAGTGCGGGCCAGTGAACCAAAGGGTCAGGGCACGTGCCTAGGTTGCAGGTCAGGTCCCCAGTAGGGGGCGCCAGAGACAACCACACATTGACATTTCATTCCCTCTCTCCTTCCCTTCCCCTCCCTCTAAAAATAAATAAAACCTTAAAAAAAAAAGTAGAGGAAAGAACCATAAATATTTGGGGGAGTGAAACAAAGTTTTTTCCTGCTCTTTTGAGTGGGGTCAGTTCTACAAACAGGTCCCCAGGAGCAAAGGAAAAGCAGTGCTGCTCCGAGTGAAGGTGGACCCGAGCATCTCAAACCTGGGTCATCTGGGCTCAACTGTGTTTTCAACCCACGTTTGGGCATCAGTGGGGGCAGAGGGCCCTCTACACTCACACTCCGATTCTCAGCTGCTCCAGGGCTGGCGTCTGTAATCCCTGCAGCGTTCAAGGGTCAACTGTACGCTCGCAGACAGCCTGACTTGTCTAAAGGGGGTACTCCCAAGGCCAGGTGCGCTGCACCTACCTCGGAAATGCGAAGGGGCACGGGAGACTTTGCGAGTAGGTTTCAGGCAAAGAGCAGACAGAATTTGCTATTTCCAAGTGAGTCTCCGCTTCTTGGACTGCTTAGCACCCATTTAAAATAGTACGTGGAGGGGAGCAAAGCGGGCATAAACGGGGACAGAAAGGGACTTTGTGTGATGGGCGCCCGATGCAGCGTGCAGATGTTTTGTTGACCTGTATGCTTGAAACCTGTATGGTTTTGTGAACCAATGTCACCCCAATAAACTCAATAAAAAGTGCTATTCCTGAGAAGAGCCTTCAGTCTCGGCCTCCTGTTTAAACGGCTCTGGAACAGCAGGCAGCAGGCCCAGGCTTCACTTGAAGAACTGAGTGGGGAGCACTAACTGTTAACTCACCAGCATTCGTTTGGTACAAAATCACCGCACAACAGGTCTTTCAATCCACTTGTTAAAGATGCTGGAGGTTTCTAACAGGGAGGTTAACAAAAGAGTTGTCCTAGAACATCAATGGGAGGTTGACTCAGGGCACTTTAATGACATAATTACCTATTTACATAGATCCTGAAATGTTGGAAACACTTTCAGATAGTGCCTCATTTAAGCCTTACAACAAACTCCATTAGACAGGCATATCAGAGTCTCCCCTTATCCACAGTTTTGCTTTCTGCAGTCTACTGTGATCTAAAGAAGTTAAATGGAACTTTTCCTAAATAAAAATCATACAATTTAAAACGAACACTGTTCTGAGTAGCATGACGAAATCTCGCTCCCTTAGGCTCTGTCCCACTCGGGATATGAATCACCCCCACGTCCAGCGCATCCACGGCTGTGCGCACTCCCACCTGGCAGCCCCTTAGCAGCGTCTACATTATTGGACGGGCTGTGGAGGTAGCACAGTGTTGTGTTCAGCAAGCCCCAGTTCACTGAATAACAGCCCCAAAGCCAGTTACACAGCTTTAATTACAGCATGTTGTTGTAACTGTCCTACTTTATTACGTTATTGTTATTCATCTCTTCCTGTGCCCAACTGATACACTAAATTTTATCATAGGTGTGTCATATAGGAAACAACAGTACACGTAGGGTTCTGCACTCCCTGAGGCTTCAGATGTTCTAGGGGCCCGGAACGCACGCCCCACAGATAAAAGGGGACCACTCTCTAACAAGCGAGGAAGTTACACGTCGAGAAACTTGTCTACGGACTAGTTAACAGGAGAAGCAAGATCAGAACCTAAGTTTGAAGATTTCTCCATGACAACACACTTGCCTGTCACATTTTATGGCTCTAGGTTAAACATCCCCAAAAGTATGCAAAATTATTCTGGGCAAACTGATTATGTTTAAATCTACTCCCAGAACTAGATATTTAAAATGATATTTTTCTTTAAGCGAAAATGACTCATTATCAGCAGGTATTTAGTAATCACAGAAATGAAGAGGTCATGAAATTTTGTCCCTGCTTTTAAGAATCTAGCTGGGAAGACTGGACACTCATTTAAAGAACGCCACACCCATGCCAGTGCACCTTGTGTCATCAGAGGTGGTAAGAGTTGACCTCAAGGAAGAGATCGTGCTGGGATCGGTGACAGTGGACGTGGGGTGGCTTGTGAGTGTGGTGAACAATTTCTTAAGGAGGTGGGGTGGGTAAAGGGAAATATTACGAGGGATTACTTGACAAGAACACTGACTAATTAGCTATGGGAGAAAGGAGGAAGAGCTAATTAAGGGCAAAAGCAACATTTCAAAGTTGGGTGACTGAGTGATTAATTTCTCTGACAAAAATAAGAAATCCGATGGTGAACTGGTGTGGGAAAAGGCTGACACTTTACACCTTCGGGTTCTTCCGTGATGACATCAAAACGGCATTCTGACGCGGCCTGGGGTAGAGATGGGATGGGATTCAGGGATGAGAGGAAGCTGACAATTACACACGATACGTATTAATCTTTTTAAAGCATGGAAATGTAATGATTTTTCCCCTAGGGCTTGCTCCAGTAGCCATGAGTTAAATCATATCATATTCCCATGATACTCAGATGAATATGTACAGTACGCCATTGGAAATGGAGCGCTGAAATTTAGCAAAAAGGGCTAACTCTACATTTGGATATATTCTGAGTGGAAATGATGATCGAAGTCGTGAGAATGGAGAAAACCTCCAAAAGAGAGACTAAGGGATGAAACTGGTTGCTTAGGTGGTGGGCAGTTCACAGTAATATAGAAGATGGTAAACGGAAGGGTAGTCTGAGGAGGAGCAGCAGCAGGTTCACCTTGGGCTGGGCGAAAGCTGGAAACGTTAGTGGGAAGGGAAGGCTGTGGCTACAGGTGCGTGTAGAGGTGGAAAGAGAATGACATGAAGTGGCTGGGGGCAGAGGCACTCAAGTCTTCCCTGGACAATGAGTCCTGAGGTCTCCTGCGTTTGAGGCGGCCGGGGCAGGAAGTAAAGAGGCTAGGAAAAGCTGAGACCTGCGCTGCTCAGTAGAGGAGTGACGAGCCGCAGGTGGCGCCCAGCCCTGGAAACGTGGCTCGTCCCATCTGAGAGGTGCTGCGAGTGGAAACTACCTATCAGCTTTCAGACTTCGTCCAACAAGGGGAGGAAAGTATCTCATTAATGTTTTCATATTGATCTTTTGTTGTTGTTGAAAGGTTAATCCTATTGATACGTTAGATTAAATAAAATATATTATCAAAATCAATTTTCTTCTTTTACGTGGTTACTAGAAGATTTTAAATTACTATGTGTCTCAACATTTGGACAGCACTGATTTAGAAGAATGCAGTAACAATTCAAAGTGGGTAAAAGGACTGCCAGAAAGTAGGGGGTTTGGTCAAAGTCAAGCATCTCCAGTGGGTCCAGTAGACAGGGAGGGAGGCTGGGCGTTCTGGGCAGTGGACGGTGGGGCTGACCAGGGCTGTGACCTGGCACAAGGAGCATGGTCAGAGGAGTCAAAGGTCAGAGGGGACAGAGTTCAGATGAAAGCCCTGGGCTCGGGCTGGGAATAACAGGCAGGGAAGACCACTGGGCTGACAGGCTGGGAGAATGGCAGTTGGCTGTGTGTGGTCACGGTGCCGGGAAATAGCCGGAAGCTCTCATGATTCACCGGGAAGGGTAGGAAGTGTTGAAGTGCGATCAGAGGAGAGAGTTTCTGTGTTCCCAATCTGCTATGTGAATGCCAACTTTTCACATTTTAATTTTGTTTAGAGTGATGTAAGCTTGTGTAGGAAGCTTTATAGTACCCAAACCAGAAAAATGAATATTTTCATAAAGTTTCCTTAGAATCTTAGTTAAAAGTATATAAATATTTCTGTAACTGCAATAAATTACCCAAGTAGTCTTTGGGTACAACAAAGTACAGATGACTTTTCCTTCAATGTGCTCGTAACACAGAAAGGTCAGATGAGAGGCCGCACACCTGAGTACACGCTCACTAAGCACACTCATCAGAACACGTAAATTACCGTACTGTTCTGCCGATTATAGAAAGTACAAGTTACTTTGCCAAAAACCATTTGGTTTTGAGAGATCAGTGTGTCCTATCAATGTGACAGATGGATTGGGCTGGGTGACTTCACCTTAGACCCCAGATCACAGGTGGGGTACACAGCAGCCCACCTGGCGCTGCCTTAGTACAAATTTGAGTCAAGGGTGAACTGGCAGATTTGGCAGATTTGAAACACCGAAATCAGTGCGACCTGCATTTGCATAATCCAAGCAAGAACAGAAAAGAAAAACAGAAGTGATGCAAAGTTTAATTAATAGCTAAATGGAAATAAAATGCTACACAAAATTACTAGAAATAAGCCCTTTGATGCAATCCAAAAATGTTGATTTCTGAAACTATTTTAAATGTAGTCCATTATATGATCCAATAGTGGCTGCAGTACTCAGAAAGTTTATCAAAAATATATGAAGTAGGAAGACAGCAGTGCAGATATTCATACTTTATAAGGCAAAATGTGGTAGCAGTTATAGAAAATAGCAGTAAACTGTGCACAAGTGTCTGCATTATTGCACCATATTCTTAAATGTATTTATTTATATTTCATCTTGGTCCAAAAAAGATTTCAGGTAGCATCACTTGCTGTGAGAAGTTAATGTACTTTTTAAAAGTCCAAGTGAGAAAATCCTGTTTGTAGGTAATATCAACATTCCAAAAAAAGGGTCGTTAAAAGGTGACATTTAAAATGATTACAAAAAAGTAATAATAATATTTAAAGTAATCTGATTTACTAGATATTTTAGTGACTTATTTATTGACTGTCCTCCATTCTAGAATGTAAGTACAATGGGGGCATGGATTTTGTTCATTGCTTTATTTCCAGTACCATGAAAAATATAAGTAACACCTGAATACTTAAAAAAAAAAAAGGGTGACATGTGGTGACATGTTGTTGACTTTTACTTTTTAGCAAGCTTCCAATGATTGATTCTAATAATTGACTACCTTCGAAAAAGGATCAGAAAACCTCAGTTCTTTTCATAACCCAGTGTCCAAAGCAGTATTTCTCATTTTAAGAGGCAAACAAAATATCACCTCAAAAAGCTAACAAGAAGAAACAGTAACTTTCCTTACTTCAACCTTCCTCCACTTTGCTCTCCAACTGGAGAAACGTAACGGAAAGAGATGTACAAAACTTTCAACAGAGACCTTCCGAGATGACGTCTTCTCCAGTCAACACATTCGGGGGCTTCCTTTGCCTTGGAAAGTCTCTTACATAAATTAAAGCTGTAAACGGTAATTCAGGCACCCTGGGCCCAGAGTGGAAATGCTGGATGGAACTTTTGCCAATAAAACACCTGCCAGGACTCCGACCTGCAGGCCCTTCTTTCACACCTCCTAAATGCACGCAGCCCGTGTGCTCTACGGAAAACTGCCAACGCCATTTCTGAGCACTTAAGTAACTCTGTAGGTGTTCTGAAAGGGGAAAGACATCAAGCCTGGTGCTCTGTGTAGACAGTGAAAGGACACAGCATTTAACCCACGCAGATGATCATCTACTCCACACGAGCTTTGGTGGAACAACGAAAAGTGAAGTATTTGATTATCAAAGACACAGCCAGCAAGATCTCCAGTACTTGTTTTCCATTGGATACAAATGCAGACACATTCTTCTAATGACTACGCTTCAGACTGAACTGAAGGCAAAAACCGCTCTTAGGGTTCTGTGAATTTTGTGGTCTCCCATCTAAGCACTAGGACCGCAGTGTCTCCATGCTGCCAAGGTAACACAATGATGCTCAGGCCCATTGTCATGGTGATGGTGATGATGCGGTGGACCTGGCCAGGAAATGAAACAGCAGGGCTGAGTATTTAAGACAGTGTGGCCAGCTCCTCCTGCTACAACTCCTGCAAAGGAGCTCCTTTGGAGGAGTCTCACAGGGCAACTGGCATCAAAGGAGGAGATGGCCATATGGAGAGGAAACCAGGCTTTGGGCACACAGTCGCGAGGGAGGCACCCAGAAAGGTTTGCAAGGTATTGTACAGTTAGTGTCTTCATGTGCTTTTTTTTCCTTTAAGCTTTCTGGCAGCATCAAATACAAACCATTCATTTGGTCGGTGGTCATCAGTCATAATTAGCTGCAAAATCTTAAACCTCAGCCACACCCTAAAATTCATCATTGCATTGGAATGGAAAAGAATCATGGAGGTAGACAGTTGTTAGTTCTTTATAAAAAATGAGGATATTTAAAACTTTGACCAAGACTGTAATGGCAAAAATATTTCTTGAACTAAAAAGATGTAAGATAAGGATAAGGAATGATTTCTTTGTACTTCCATTCTGTTCAATAAAATATTATGTCCATCCTGACCCCTATCACCACTAGATTTGACCTGCAGTTTGCTGAAATGCATCTGAAGACAAGACAGACAACGTGACCACATGTGAAACACGCCATTGGAAAATGAGTGGAAGTGCAATAAATTCCAAAAGTTCTGATCTACTATATTTGTACTTCTCATTTGTTCAACATTAACACCAGTTTGGGCACAGACCTTGTAAGTAATGCTTGAAATATTTTCTTTACCCCTTTCACCATAAAGTAAAAAAGAATTTGAGGATTTGATTGTGTGAAACATTAAGACAACTTTGCTCAGATTTAACTTAAAAATATAGCTCAAATATATCTGGAGGAAATAGAACTCTATACTTCTAAGTTCTAAAACTCTCATTAATGTTTTCTTATTCAAAATATATGCTATATATTTGGCATACAATTATAATTATCAAGGTTTTTAATGTAGCTACTATTAATGGTCACCTTGGCAGAAAATGGCTCTTAAAGAATTACTGATGTCAAATTCTTAGCTTTCAAATTGTGAGTTTAATTATAATGCAATTTTGTTTCTTTGAATGCTTGCGTGTATTTTGTAAGAGCTGGGAAGGTGAGAAAATGTAAATGTTAACACACGGCCCAGTGAGCACATAACTTGAGATCATGTGGGGAAGGACGGGAACTGCGGTGGGGACACACACTTACTTCTTTCCAAAAAGAAAGGTGATATTCTGAAAACTGTTTAACCACATTAGTTTTCCTTTGCTATATTCAGTGGATTTAGAACTTAGTTCTATTATAAGCTAATTTAAAATATATCCATTACTTTATAGATTCTGTTCTCAAATGTGTTAACTAGTCTAAAGATCAAAAATAATTGAGCAAAGCATATCATTTTGATTATGAGAAGCAAGTGGGAGTGAGGATGGCATGGAGGAGGTGGGGGGAGAGAACCTTAGAAACCGATGAAGAGGCTGCTGATTATGATGAAAGATCTCACAATCCCAATCAACACAGAGTAATCACAATGCTCTTATCACTGAGTATAGCAATATTGTTTTTAATGAAAAAACTACTAATTCATGAAAATCTGAGAAACATCATAGATTTGAAGACATGAATTTAGATCAGAATTTTTGTGACTCTTTCTCATGTATGGTGAATCTCCTTTAAAAAAAAAAAGATACTGCAGAGAGTCCATCTGTCCAGTCTAAATCCAAAACATGTAATTAAAAATGATTCCAATCCACTGACGTTTGTCAGGTTTTTTTTAATTTTAGGTAGAAATAACATATTATAAAGAAACATGCCCTTGAAGTTCAGCAATTCTTTCTGTGTCAATTTCTTCCATTTAATTATTTCAAAATACATTCTGAAATACATACAATCTTGTTTTATGAAAGCTGTTTCCGTTGCCTGCCTGGCCTCCAGCTTCATTTGACATGGTATAAAGATACCAGATTCCAGTCGGCAAACGTTAACATGCATCATCTGTAGGTGGTAGGACTTTGGGTGATTTGTGGCTTTTGTTTTAGCCTCTCTCTGTACAAATGGAAATTTTCATAATGTGGCATTATTCTCTCCCAAAACTTTGAAATGTTCCCTTATAAAGATTCTCTTGTAAATGATAACACACTGTGAAAAAGAATACTTTTACTTTTTAATAGAGCAGTAACTACCTACATTGGTATATTATCCTTATATGAGAATTTTCTGTCTTTAAAAAAAAAACCCAGATCCCCTGCTAAGCCAGTTCTCCCACTGAATCTCATTAGAATCTGCAGAGAGGAAGTTCACAAATGTAATTATTTATGTCATATTGTAATATCTGTATATTCTAATATATTGTGTACAAAGAAAATACTATCTTTGATGAAAGGCGACATTGGTCTACCTTGACATTTGTGAAACTATCTTTACTAAAGTAAAATTCGAGGACATAACAAGAGCTTAGGACAGTGACTGGCACACTGACGACACGGATGGAGACTTCAGAATGACGATGGTGATGGCCAACCTCACGCATTGTTAAGATTGCTGCCTTGCTGACAAATGTTGCTGCTTCTAAAGAGAGAAGCTGCGTGAAAGGACCTCAGCAGAGGTAACTGAGCGCTCACTTGCTGGGGCCCAGCATCACTGTAAGAGGGGTGATTGCAGAGACAGGCAGCGCTCCAGACCTGAGGCCAAGGGCCGCCTCTTCACCACTCAACGTGCCACTTATCAAAACCTTAGGCAGGTCACCTTCCCTCTTTGCGCCTCTCATGTCCAAAAGAAAACAGAGACGCTCAAGAAAGAAGACATTTGACAAATAAAACCTATGTAAATGTGAGGAATTATTAAACCCACACAATCACCATTACCTAGATAATTCGTACTTTTAGAAAAAGTATGAAGGAAAAGCCATCTCCCACTGAGGCAGATGACAGAGCAGGGAGAAGTGAGGGGCGAGGCCTGAATCCAGCCTCTGGAGTTACTAGCTGTGTACCTTGGCAGAAGCCTTAGTTGATTACCTGTAAAATGGGATAGTAATAAAATGTACACACCATGCTTATACACCATACAATTTGTGAGGATTAAATGCAATGATGCAAGTAAAGCACTCAGGAAATGTGCCCAGTCATACTAGCATTGCTGTGGCCTTTAGGATTACTGTATACAGGGGCGGACAAAAGTAGGTTGAATCACCAGCCACCATTACCTAAAAGATCAATCGTAAGTAAGGATACGAAATAATAACAATAATAAGACAAATATTACTGTAATAAATTAACAAATAACACAAGAATAAACTCTTTCACATACTCACAACTATAAACCTACTTTTGTCCAGCCCAGTATATAGGTGCTTTATCAGCTTGTTGTTTTGCTGTCATTTCATTTCCACTGAGTAGAATGAGCTTTGCTTTATTAACCAACATTGGGATTAGTATCATTTCTTCAGTTGTAAGTAGAATCTGTATAGTTTACCATAACATGGATTTCAATCTCTCTCTTTAAATGTTCTTGTCTACAGCTGAACCCTTATGTATTAGTAAAATAAACGTGGGACCCCTTTGCCCACGCAGCACACTTCGTATGAGGCACTGTGCTGGTTCCAGTGGAGTCTTCACGGGACGTACAAGGGGCTGTGGCTTCTCCATGGAAGGTTTGATAATTTGGAGGAAATTGGAAGCTCTCTTTCTTTATTCCATTTTCCAATCAAAACTTTCTGCTTTGAACAGTTCTGGAGGACATTATCAACAATGTTACATGGACTTCTTTTAATTGCCTTCTTAGCTGCTCCTAGATCACACCCATTTCATCATTTGCGTATTGGCCCTTGCTCTGCTTGTCTATGGACCGGGCTCACTAAGAAGTATTAAACACAGCCTGGCCGGTACGGCTCGGTTGGTTGGAGCGTAGTCCCATGAAATTGCATGGTCTCAGGTTTGGTTCCCTGTCGGGCCACACACCTAGGTTGCAGGTCAGGTCCCTGGTTGGGGCACATGGGAGACGATCAACCAATGGGTCTCACACCGGTGTTTCTCTCCTCTCTCTCCCTCCCTTCCCCTCTCTCCAAAGTCAATGAGCATGTCCGTAGGCGAGGATTAAAAAAGGAATTATTACTTTTTAAAGTATTTTATTTATTTATTTTTAGAAAGACGGGAAGGGAGGGAGAAACCAAGGGAGAGAAACATCAGTGTTAGAGAGATACATCAACTGGTTGACTCCCACATACCCCCAGCTGAGGACCTGGCCCACAACCCAGGCATGTGCTCCCACTGGGAATCGAACCAGTGACCTTTCAGATCGCAGGCTGGCACTCAATCTACTGAGCCACACCAGCCAGGGCCACTTGAGGAGCTTTGAAAAAATACTGATGTTTGGCCCAACTGATTCAGAACCTCTAAGGGTACAGGCTTACTTTTGTTTCCTTACGCTCTCTAGTGATACTAATATGCAGCCAGGGTTAACAGCAACTGTTTTTGATAAAGGAACTAAAATGAAGATACATTGAAAATGCTAACAAAAATTGTATTGTAGATTTAATTTAGATGAAAAGTTCTCCTAGTGGGGAGAAAAGGGAATACTTACTTCTTACCATTTCTCTTTTATGCATATAAACCCACCCACCTAGTTGTTAGTCAGTTTTCCAGATAGTGGCTTTGTTTAATTTGACAGAAGGAAACCAATGGTACCGAAGATTACCAAAGGTCACTGCATGTAAAAGGCCCTCAATGATTTTGCATTAATCTTCACAAGTAGCTATATATTGGAAATGAAAATGATCGTCTTCAATGGATAAGAAATGGCATTTTGTGTCACTTTGTGATTATAAATGTCCATGCATTTGTAACCTGCCCTCTCCCATGAGAAGGTCAACTAAGCCAAAACACATAGGCTTATGATGAAATAGTGTCTTATGTTGTGTACAAATAAAACAGAAAACCTGCCACCTTTTGGTATCTACTTTTGGTAAGAATAGAAGAAACCCATAATCACAGTCTAAAAACCAACTTTGTTATATTTTTATGTCCAACTAAACTTGATATTATATGAAGCCCTAGTTGGTTGTTGGGGGTGTATATCAAATGAACTGGATGAATCTAAACACGTAACAAGAATGAAACGTTATCAAGAATTTTGTATAAATTCTGCCTCCTGTACAAAACATGTGCTATTCCATATCATTGTCATCATTCTCTAAAATTACACTCGAATTGCCATGCATTTCTTTATGTTCTAGCTTATAAAATTATTAGGTCCACTTATTTACTTTTGACAGTTGTATTTCCAATAGGTCCATACAATTTGAGCTTGACTATTGTATTTCATGTCATTACCACCCAACAGACAAATAAGAGGCAGGGCAAATGTCTTCTTAATTCTAAGGTTCATGTTTACTTTTTCTCTGTTTAAAAAAATTACCGAAGAAAAATCCCACAGGGCATTAATGATGAGAAGGTATTCTATTCTTTCTGTGAAATAAAATTACAAGGGGAAGATGCCAGGTTTTAAAAAAAATAAAATAAAAACAGCTTCTGCCCCAGAGTATTCTTGGTCCCCTCAGGGATGCTGCAACCCTGCAGGTTAAGTCAAATGCGCCTTCTTTAGAACCGTATTTGTTATATATTGAAAGGCACTTCGTCCTACAAACACTCCAGTTTTCTACACGTAATTTGTTCTCGCAAATTATCTCTGTCTCCTCTTAATCTCAAACTGAGCAAGGTGAAGGGGAGCTTCTTAACGTAACAAAGGAGAGAAGGATGTGTGAAGTGCGAGGCTGAATAAAAATGGCTGAAAAGCAAACCGAGCAAGGCTGGAGGGTGGCCACACCCAGTGCTGATATGGACCGTTTCAAACTGAACCTGTTATACCAGGGGGCTGTGCTTTTTATTTACCCCCACTTGTTCCACAGTGCCCATTATTAGTAAATAGTAGTTTCAAGTTACCCGATGACAGAAAAAAAAACCCTGAAATATTTCCTAGTGAACCATCCTAATATTGGCTACGCCATCATATCTTCAGGATTTGGAGAGCTGGTCTGCATCTCCAGTCTCCTTTGTGTGACCACAAATAACAACCTTGAAATGGGTGTGTCCCTCTTAAAAGGATGCACTAGAGCCCACTCAGTTAATGGTTCTACCAGGAGATTGCCACCTTTCCACAGAAATAAAATACAGTGGGATGCATGGAACAATAAGAAAGCAATTTAACTCCGGGGATGAGGAGGGATTAAACAAGTATTGATTGACCAACGGATCCCAAAAGAGCTCCTGGAGGAGGCAAATGATGCATTATTAAAATACTAGCATTACAAGAAAACAAAAGGATGACGGTGGGATGTTAAAAAAAAAAAAAAGGAAAAAGAAAAAACATCAAACACCACCCATTTTGATTTTTGACACAAGTTTACTCCCCCCAACAGAAAGCTCTCGCGGATCAAGCATGCACAGGTCCCACAGGTGAAATGATGCACAATGGCAGAGTCCGGGTCCCGGGGTTCCCGCGAGCCGCAGGCATGCATTACTGAAATAAAGAGAATACCCTGACTTTTCCAGTTGCTCCACACACAGTCCATCTTGGTGGAATCAGCAGTGGCCTGCATCACGCGGGCTTTAGGGGCTCGCCGCTGCGGTCCTCAGGGGCGCGGAGCGGGCGCTCGGGCTGCAGCGCGGGGCTGGCGGCGGCCGTGGGGCTGCAGACAGACTGAGGCTGCACCAGCCGGCGCAGGCGAGGGGCGGGCGCGGCGCGGGCGCCGCAGTGTCCGCGGCAGCGAATCAGCGCGGCGCGGCCCGGGGGCTGCCGGTGCTCACAGGGATGCGGGCACTGCTCTACCAGACAGCTTAGGCTCGGTGTCCCCGGGGTGCTGCCCTGGAGACGTTTGAACCGCTTCTGAGAGGGCGCAACCGCGGACTGGACCGATGTGGGAGGTTTGGGAGATGGGGAAGGGGGAAAGGGCCCAGGGTAGGGATGAGCAAAAAGGACTCGGCCTGTTCCTGGGAGTCCCTGATTGGCTGGGGGCATATTCTAGAAATTTCTTAGAAACCCAAGAAACCTGTTGGATAAGACACAGTCCATGGCAGTAAAAACGCCAGGCTTCAGCATAATGTTCCCTAATTGTCGCCATGGCTCACTCGCCTTTCTCCCCCCCAATTCTTCACATTCTGACCATGCTTCCTTGTAATTGCCTGGCATATTAAAACAATGACCAGGTTCTCTCTTCTCTGTTTTGGAATATTCCACCATTATCTAAAACCTTGGTTGGCAACCCACAGTCCCGGTGAAGAAATCCGACTGCTCAGTCCCTGAGGGCTGTGTGTTTCTCCGGTTGCCTCTGTGCCCCAGTCGTTCTGTGGGGTGAACCAACAAGCACGCCTCAAAATGCAGTGCCTGTTTGCACCGTATCGAAGCCCTTCTCCCGCACGTGGCGTTTTTGGTCACTGCAGTGACACTCCAATTGTGGAGGCACCCAAACAACTGAAGGAAGCAAAGGCATTCTGCCTCAAAACATCATCTTTGAGATTGAGTGTGTGTGTGTGGAGTGGGTGCGATGGAGGCTGGGCCATGTGTATAGTTTGGTTGAGAAATTTGGTTTCCAAGTCCAGTGAGTCAAGGGCTTCAGGGGGCTGCGGTCACAATGCAAATGTCAATGGGAGGTGCAGAACCATGGGTGGTGACCTACTACTGAAACCCTTTATCAGATTATAGGCCACAGTCTTGAGAAAATGGACAGGGGATAGGTAGGTTTCTCATGAGGAAAAGTCAGAAAGAGCACACAGAGAAAAGGAATGGAATCTGGGCATTGTCTGGGAAAGAAAGCCATGCTGGAGGGGACCCTTGAGGAGACCAGGCACAGCATGAGGACAGAGGATGCCATGGGGAGCACAGGGACACATAGAAGGAAGAACCCTTACTTCAGTTGTTGTAGCACAGCCTGTTTATCACACAGGAGTTCTCCCTCCCTCTTGGAGAAGTGAAGCCTTCTGGGTTCCCAGAGGCGGCCCCTCCCAGACCCACGTCTACAGTTAGGGGTCCTGTGCCAGTGATCTCAAGGTTAACACTTGTAGATCAGATTTACCTTCCATCGTATGAGGCATATACAGTTTAAAATGTGATCTTTAGGATGATGTGTGTTCTGTTTGGAATACAAGCAGGGAAACCGGCTAGACCTCTCTGAATATCTCTTCAACACATCTGAAATTATTCTTATGAAAGCTGAACAAGAATGACTTCAGGAGGATGATTTGCCACTTCTGAGCAGCTGAAGTCTTCTACAGGAAGAGGGGTGTGACAGGGCCCCCAGCAGGCTGATGGGAAGGAAAAGCAGTGACCACATTATTAGAAAGCACTTTTCAAAGTGACCTGCCCTAGAGACATCGGTGACTTTTTAATATTTATATTCCCCACCCCTTGCCTCCAAATTTTTTTCATTGTCATGATCATGTTTGGGAATTGTCAGCAAAATACTGAAAAGACTGGCACTTGACGGATTCTCACTGCATAATGTGGGGCTGGGCGGACTGTAAATGGGTGGGGACAAGACTCAGAAGGACGGAGGGGGATGGTGTCCCCAGGCGGGTTGTTGTCACACAGGCCACTTTTCAGCTGGAAACCTTTGGAGCCTTGGCCACCAGGAGGCACTGCCAGCTCAATGATAGTGCAGTCATCAGCCTTCAGTCCAGAAGGTGCCTGCAGGTGGCTTCCATGGTGAGTGTTCATGGTCCACCAGATTACCTGTGCGTGCTGCTAATGTGACAGTCAGTACTGAGCGACAAGTGAGACCAGCATGTCCCTAGCCAGGGGGAGGAGGCAGAGACAAGCTCCTCCTCAAGTGGAGGGAACAGTGTCAAACTTCTTGGGCCACGTGTTTTCATTGGCAACAAAGTTGACTTTGGAATGTCAGTTTAGCTGAAAGACCATATTCTTTTTAGTCCTGTAGGTCCAGAGAGAAAATCCTGATGGCACCCCAAAATCAGCAGAGCAGTTTGACAGTTGAAAGTTGAGGACGCAGGCGGTTGATGCATGCCACAGGCAGAGGCACGCTAGTGATATATGAATTGGGAGAGGCTTTAGATTAATGCTTAGGGGGTAAGAAAAACATAAATGAAATTATTGAAGGAAAATCAGACAGGAGAGTATGAAGATCTTGCCTGGGAATTAGGGGATGTGGGTGTGAGCCTCTCCTGTGCTGTGAAAGTCAGTTATGTGGACTTCCACAAGCCACTTTATTATCTCTGGACCTTTCTCTTATAATATACAAATGAGTTATAGCTTTACATGTTTGGTTCTATGAAATAAGAGTTTATTTCCTGCAGATATTGTAAATGGGTACTTTCTCTGCACGAGCGCCCACACAGTACTAATTGAAACCTCTTGCCAAGATAGAAACGATAAAATAGGGAAAAAACACATGCAAATTGTCCTTAAGCAGTGAAAGAAAACAGAAAGCAAAATAAAGCTTGCTAAAAGCAGGCAGGAAATGCCACTGCCTTTAACCCAGGAGAGAACAGACGGGCTTCGTACGTGACCAGTTTAGAACTTGGTTTAGGTGCCTGCCAGGAGAGGAAGCGATTTCCTCAGTTTTCAGAATGAAATCATGCATTAGGCAGTCTGTTCTAAGGAAAAGCAAAATTGTCAAGTTTTGTAATCCTGCCCCAGATTAAGATGGATGTTGAACGCCGCCATGCCCAGAGTAGCTGTATCATGTCCATCTGCTATCGTATCAGGATTTCACTGATGAGAATCAGTGGTGCCTACATTGGTATATTCACTCAGGAAATACTTACTGAGTACCTCTGTGTGCCAGATGCCGTTCCATCCACACAGCAAAGTTCCTGCATTTACGAAGTTTGCATGCTCATGTGTGTTATGGGAGGCACATAATAATAAAAGAGGTACTTATTTCACTTGTGGTCAATTGTACTGAGGGGATAAAAGCAGGTAAAAGGGGACACAGAATGGGGTGGGGTGAAGGTTTGTTATTTTATAAGGAGGGTCAGTGAAGGCCCAATTCAGGGTAAAATTATAGCAGATGCCTAATGGAAGAGAAGGAGCAGGCCGTTACGACAGTGTACAGGAGAAGACCACACTCAGATGCACGGGGAATGCATAGAATGTGACGGCTGGTAACCTACGTCGACCATTCTCATAGAATGCCTTGACTTATCATTTTATTTCAGCTGGGACTGAAAAGTATAGCAATTGGCAGGGAAGGCACAGAACCAAAACAATACTTCATTATGATCAAAGAACATGAAGAACTCTGCTTTATGCCATATGGAATGAGGAAATTTAAAGAAACCACCACTTTGGTGCAGAACCCACTGTACCAAAATAATGCATGACTTGTCTTCAATTCAAACAACAGATTAGCACTCACTTGCCAGGTGCTCTCTCATAGGGTACATACTGTATTTTTAGGATTATAAGACACACCAGACCGTAAGACGCACCTAGGTTTTAGAGGAGGAAAATAGGAAAAAAAATTTTGAAGCAAAAAATGTGGTAAAATATTTAATAACCTGTGACCCCACTTCACCACTGCCCCCCCACCCAGCAAGTCAAGTAAGCTACATTCAGACTATAAGAGGCACCCCAGTTCCCCCCAAATTTGGGGGCAGAAGTGCATCTTATTGTCTGAAGAATATGGTACTTAGTTGCTGCAAGATCTCTATGAGGTAGATAGTGTTTGCCTTTGTTTTCTTGATTCTTTCACTCATGCATTTATTCAAACTACAGACATTTATAGAGCCCATACTAAGTGCTACAAAGGGAACTGCCCACCAGGACCTTGAAGGGTGGGGGGAGTGGGTAATTCACACATAAATAGATCATTGCAATCCACTGGTAGATGCATTAGCAGGGAAGAGTGGGTATGAAAAATGAGGAGTGGTTAAGAGAAGGGGGGTTCAGAAAAGGCTTATGACTAGGTGATGATTAGGCTGACTTATGAACAAGAAACAGGATCACCAGTTTGAGTGACAAGGCTTTCCCAGCAGACAGATATGGCAGTTTAATTACAGACACATGCAGGGGCCAAACCGTGACAGATCCCAGTAGTGACATGGTTGCTACATAAGGGAGACATTGCCAGTTTTCAAGGAGAGGAGTAATACGGAGTTGAATGATTTATCCAAATTTGGCTGAGAGATTTCCAGAATTCGTAAAAGACATTAATTCTAGCCTTAAGCAAGACAAAAAGATATCAGTACCCTGACAGCCATCTAAGACAAGGAGAAAATCTTAAAAGCGGGTGTAAATAAGAGACAGATTACCTCAGAGAAACTGTCAGACCAACAACCATCTTTTCATGAACGGAAGCCAGGAGACAACGGAATAACGGCCTCAGAGTGAGGGAGAAGGACTGCCATCTAGAGCTCCCCACCCAGCAAGACTAACAAATGCATCTGCAGATGTGTAGGAAATGAGAGAATTTGCTAATTGCAGACTCTTCTTTTACTTTATTTTGCTATTCTTTTATCAGCTCCTTAAGTGGAAGCTTAGATTATTTTCAGCCTTTCTTCTTTTCTCATAAATTTATTTAAAAGTCTCAAATTCTCCCTTTAGCAGCATCTGCCAGGTTTTGACATATGATGTTAATGTTACTGTTCAGTTCAAAACATTTTCCTACAGTCATTGCAATTTTTTTTCCTTTGGTCTATTTAGTATATAGAATTGTAAATTTTTGAGGATTTGTTCTAACTGTCCTTAATGTTTACTTTCAGTTTAATTCTGTCATCAGAGAGCAAACTCTGTACAACTTTAATCCACTGAAATGTGCTGAGATTTGCCTCAGAGGCTGGAATATGAGTTATTTTCACACATATGTCAAGTGGACTTGAATGTATCTTTTGAAGTTTTTAAGGGGATGTGCTCTGTGCCAATTAAGTCATATTAGTTAGTAATATTTTTTCATATAATCTATCTCCATACTAATTTTAATCCCCACTAGTTCCCCCCCCCCCAGATATTGACAACTTGATCCTAAAATTCTTATGGAATGCAAGGGATCCATAATAGACAAGACAATCTTGAAAAAGAACTAAGTAGGTCTGTCTCTTACTTAGGCCTCTCGCTTCCTGATTTCAAAGCAAGTTATAGCAGTTGAGACGGTGTGGTACTGGCATAAAGCTAGACAATGGAATGGAATTGAAACTCCAGAAATGAATCCTTACATCTACAGTCAACTGACTATTGACAAGGATTCCAAGATCATCCAATGGGGGAAAACAGTATTTTCAACAATGGTCCTGGGACAACAGGATATAGAAAAGAATGAAGTTGGACCCCTACGTAAGCCATATGCAAAAATTAACTCGAAAGGTCAAAGACTAAATGTATGGGACAAAACTAAAAATCTTTTAGAAGAAAACATAGGTATGAATCTTCAGGACCTTGTATGCTACATTCAGACTATAAGAGGCACCCCCAGTTCCCCCCAAATTTGGGGGCAGAAGTGCATCTTATTGTCTGAAGAATATGGTACTTAGTTGCTGCAAGATCTCTATGAGGTCTTGAACAGGCTTCTTAGACATGACACCGAGAGCATAAGGAACAGAAGAAGAAATAGATAACTTGGACTTCATCAATTTTATCACTTCAAAAAACCTGCCTGCGTCAAAGAAAACTATTAAGAAAGTGAAAAAACAACCTATAGAATGGAAGGGAATATTTATAAGTCCTACATCTGACAAGGGACATGTATCCAGAATATAAAAAGGACTCTTTCAAACAGACAACTAAAAGGCAACGGGCAATGAATCTGAACAGGCATTATCTGCAGGAGACACACAACCCACCAGGCATCACATGAAAAGATGCAATCACCATTAAATGCAAATCAAACTGCACTGAGATGCTGTTTCACACCCACTACCATACACATAATCAAAATTTTTATCCTTTCCAAAAGAAACAAAATAACAAATATTGGTAAAGATGTAAGGGCACTGGACCCCTCACACCTTGCTGGTGGGAACGTGAAGTGGTACAGCCACTTTGGAAAACATCTTGGTAGTTCCTCAGAAAGTTAAACATAGAGTGACAATATCACACGACAATTCTACCCCTAAGCATATACCCAAGGGAACTTGAAAAGAAAGAAAGGAAGAAAGGAAGGAAAGGAAGGGAGGAAGGGGGAGGAGAGGAAGGAAGGGGTTTCTTTTGGAAAGGATAAAAATGTCTCAAAATCAGACAGCGGTGATGGTTGCACAACTTAGTGAACACGTAAACAACTAAAACACTTTAAAAGGGTGTTTGTGGTATGTAAATTGTACCTTAATTTAAAAAGAGAACACGGAAGAAAAAAGAATCAGAGTCTTGCTCCAGATGGCTGCAATGCTGCATCTCGGCGTGAGGCTTGGCGACCAGTGTGAGCTGGAGCCAGGCCTCACATGCAGTGTTGGCCAGGCCCTCTTACAAAGGGCACAGCCTGGCAACCTCACGTGGCAGTTGGGATGGCTTCTTAGCCCCCCTCCGCCAGCCCTGTGCTCCTTCTCAGCCTCTCCTGACAGCATGACTCCTTGGCTCAGGCCGACACTGCACTCGGGAACTCCTTAGCAACCTGTGTTTATTGCTGTCCCTTTCCTGGTCCTTCCTTCCCACCACATCTCTTAGAATCTCCCCCGCAGAACTTCCCAAGTACGTTACTTGGATTGGTTTCTGAAATCTGCACATTTCCACCAAGCCTGGGTGTGATTGTATTTGTTGGTTTTTTCTTACTAGAGATGTGGTTTTCTGGACTTGCTTTTCACATGCCCCAGCCCTCTGACCATGGGTTGCTCTACTTTTATGGTTCTTACTTACTAGCCATCAGTCAGTGAGTCAACCTCACAAGAATTAGCATGATCACCACTTGTATTTTTCTCAGGCATGTATAAAACATTTCATGCTTATAGCAAAAAAGCATGGGGTTGGAAAGAGGGAAGGTTGGTTTATCAGCAATATAGCCTTTCCTGTTTTTTAAATTCACGTGTATATGATATCTCTTTTCCATCCTTTGACTTTAAACTTTTGTCATTGAATTTGAAGTGAGTTTCTTGTAAGCATGGTATAGTTGAGTCATGGTGTTTTGCTTTTTTATTGTTGTTCAGTTACAGTTGTCCTGCCCTTCCCCCCCACTGCTCTCCCCTGCCCCCCCACTCCCAAGTCAATCCCCCCCACTGCTGTACCTATAGGTCCACTATTCAATGTTCCTTGACTTGTCCCTTCACCTTCTTTTCCCCCTTATCCCTCTCCCGCATCCCCTCTGATCACTGTCAGTTTGTTCTTTATTTCCATGTCTCTGGTTCTATTTTGCTTGCTTGTTTTTTTTGTTGTTGTTGATTAGATTCCCCTTATAGGTGAGATCATATGGTATTTGTCTTTCACCATATTTCACTTAGCACAGTGCTCTCCAGCTCCATCCATGCTGTTGTGAAGGGTAGGAGCTCCTTTCTTTCTGCTGCATACTATTTCGTTGTGTAAATGTGCCGCAGTTTTCGATCCACTCATGTACTGATGGGCCATTAGGCTGCTTCCAGCACTTAGCTATTGTAAGTAACACTGCTGTGAACATTTGAGGTGCAGAGGTTCTTCTGAACTGGTGATTCAGGATTCTTAGGGAATAATCCCAGCAGTGGGATCACTGGATAAAAAGGCTTAGTTTTGATCCATCTTTAGCTTTTTGAGGAAATTCCATACTGTTTTCCACAGTGGCTGCACCAGTCTGCATTCTCACCAACAGTGCACTAGGGTTCCCTTTTCTCCACAACCTCGTCAGCACTTGTTTGTAGATTTGTGAATGATGGCCATTCTGACCAGTGTGAAGTGGTATCTCATTGTGGTTTTAATTCGCATCTCTCTGATGGCTAGTGATGTAGATCCTTTTTTCATGCGTCTCTGGGCCCTCTGTATGTCTTCCTTGGAGAAGTGTCTGTTCAGGTCCTTTGTCCATTTTTTAATTGGGCTGTTTGTCTTCCTGGTGTGGAGTCATGTGAGTTCTTTATATATTCTGGAGATCAAACCCTTGACTCTTGGTTTTTTATGCACTCAACTAATCTCTGTCATTTCCTTGGTGTATCTGGCTCATCAACATTTAAGGGAATTAATTATGTTAGCAATTAAATCTTCACATTGTCTCCCATTTGGTTTTCATCATTGGTCCTCATTATTTCTTCCTTCTTGCTTTCCTGTGAACTACTTACTTGACTTTTTTAGGATTCCATTCTGATTTATAGTATTCTTGAGTTTATCTCTATGTAATTTTCTTAGTGGCTGCTCTTTGTATTACAATATACATAGTGACAGTCACTATGACTGATGATACAAATCGTGGATCTTTTATTTCTCAAAACGTCCCCAAGGCTCTGTTCATATTGTTTTTCATGTATTGCTTTTGTTTTCTTCTGTGTTCAAGTTCGCTGATTTTATCCTCTATCGTCTACACTCGAGTACTGAGCTATCTAACAGTTTAAAATGTTCTGTTACTGTAATTTGGTAACTTTACAATTTGTATTTCTTTGTTAATGTTTTTTATTTTTTCATTTGTTTCCAAAGAATTTGAAATTGATCATGGAAATATTTTTATGATGGCAACTTCAACATTCTTTTCAGATAAGTCCAACATCTGATTTAGCTTGGTGTTGTCAACAGCTGCTTGTCTTTTCTCATTCAAATTTGATTTTTCTTAGTATGATGGCTGATGCTCCATTGGATCATAGATGTTTGGTGTGTTATGTCAAGAGACTTTGCTTCCTAGTTAAATTATTTCTTTTTTTAAAGATTTCATTTATTAATTTTTAGAGAGAGGGGACAGGAGGGAGAAAGAGAGGGAGATAAACATCAATGTGTGGTTGCCTCTTGCACACCCCCTACTGGGGACCTGGCCCACAATGTGGGCATGTGCCCGGATTGGGAATCAAACCAGGGATCCTTTGGTTCCCAGGCCCACGCTCAATCCACTGAGCCACACCAGCCAGGGCTAGTTAAATTATTTCTTTTCAGGCACCTTGCTTAGGTTTAGTATGTGGGTCTTGGTCAAACCTTGTTAACTATAGTTCCAAAGGTGGTTTAATTTTCAGAATGCTTGGAGGGTATTTTGGTCTGTTTTGTTTATCTGGTACCACCAGGACTGCCCTCTGGTCCCCACTTTTTCTGCCTAAGAGAACCGAGATGGTTTTATCAAACTGGGCTGCTGAGTGTCTCTCAGTAGGGAAGCAAAACAGTGGGATCCCTCCTGGTGACTCCCAGCTGCCCTGGAGTCTCCTGGCAGGGAGGAAAGTCTCAAGCCCACGGGGGCAATGAGGCTTCCAGGCCTGGACCATTTGCTGTGGCTGAATCCAAGTCTTCCCAATTCTGCCTGGCGGCCTGCCTCAGTATCTCTTGGCAGAAAAGGGAAGTCTCAGGCCTGGCAGGGAAGGAAAGCATTTCTTCAAGATGTTCATTATCAGTGGGGTTCCTGACTGACCCGCTTTTGCCAGTTCCGCCAGACTAGCCTGGTGTTATCAGAGAGACACCCATTGGATCTGGGGAGAATGGACCTACCTGGGCTTCCTAATGTAGCTAGGTGAGAGTCAGAAAACACCAGGTCTGTGCAACCTTTTGTTGAGTGGGAGATGTAAGATGTCCAGCCTCTGTATTGTTCCACCAGTCCTAGGTTCTCAAAATAGTTCACATTCTTATCAGCTTTCAGGATTTTCCTTTGTTTATCTCTTGGACTATTTCCACTTTTTAGGTAAGCTTAGTGGAAGTGAACTGGGAGAAACAGGTCCATGCTACCTTGTCCAAAGCAGAAGTCCCAGTAATTACTTTTTTAATAAAGTAAAACTGCTAATCGCTGAAATTAGAGTTTTCCACAACCTCCTTGAATCCACTATCATCATCACTACCAATGTTCTGATTTATTCTCTTTGTTTCTAGTGATGAAGTCAACACAATGTGATGTTAGGGTTTAGTTTTGGTCACGCTGAGTTTGGCTTGGTGCTGGGACATCAACACGCAATCTTGCACAGAGGGGGAGGCGGGGAGCTGGGGTGGAGGAGCCGATAACATAACAGCAACTGTTCTGTTGTATTTTGTTTTTGTAAAGGGATATTCTGACATTTCCAGGGAGATAAATGATGGCCAGATTTTCTCTGAGGAGACTGACAAGGCCTGAAAGGAAATCTGGAGCAAGCTAGAAGACGCAGCAGTAGCAGAGAGGTCAGCATGGAAAGAGCACCTTAGAAAGGCACAGTGTTAGGTCCCACGGTCATTTCAAACCCTTTCTCCCAAGTCCTCCTCCAACTGTGGAGCCTACAGAAACATGTAGTAACATAGAGCTACGTGGTATGCATGTATGTATGCATGTATTTATTTATTTATCTCTTTCTCTCTATCTCTCTACCTATCTAATCTCAGAGATAAACTTACAGTTTTCCCAGAATGCCTTGCATACAGGAATGGCATTGGACCCACATTTGAAGCAAAGACATATAAAGGAAAGTCTCCTGGAGGACTTCTAGGAAAGACTTTTTTCCCCGATGAAAAGCAAAAACTCTTTTGTCACCTTGGCTGTCCTCAGTTTTCTATGAGGATATGATGCTTGGAACTTTTGCAGCCACTTTGTGATTATGAGGAGAAGGCCATGATACCTGTAACGAGTCTAGTACCCTAACATTGTGGATCTGTTGAGCCACCTATGTCTCTGGTATTTCTACCTCTAAACTTCTAATTAAGTGAACAGTCAATGTCTTTATGCTTCACACAAAGCTAGTTAGATTTTCTGTAACTTGCAGGCAAAAGCATCCCTTCCAATGAATCACTGGCTGAGGTTCAACAGCAGAGTTAGCACAGTTCTGCCCAGTCTCTTCTTCATTACACGGACTCCTCGTCCCAGTGACGAGCAGCAACACCTTCTGTCTCCATTTTCTTGCCCATCTACCCACTGTGAGTAAGTCAGACATTTTCAACCATTTTCTTTGAAGGTCGTGATGATCATTTTGACAAAATATTCTATTTATTTACTATAAATAGAATAACTATGTAAATGGGTTGCTATTACAAAAATATGCCTTACACATCAATTTAAAAGAAACATTCTCAATAAATCATCATAAAAGGGAGATACTGATGATTTTACATTACTGCCCCATTAGTACAAAGTCACCAAAAAAGAAAAAAGTTCCCTCTGCTGAACATGCATTAATGGGCAAGGACCAGAAAATGGATTAAAAATAATGATCTCTCATCGCTTCTCGGCCTTTTGGCTAAGATCAAGTGTAAAAATAATGATCTCATCAAACATTTACAGTACAACAGTATATTTCTGCAAACAGCAGCAATTTTGCAAACCACCCCTAACAAATCTAGAAGAAAAAATTTAAAGATACTAATCTAAAAAAGCCCAGGAAACTGCTGAATCAGCACTGATTTTTTTTTTTCTCGGCAAGAGTCCATCTAAATCTCCAAAACCAAGGTCTCACTACGAAAGGTTTGGAATTTCAGAGCAGAGCTTTTGTGTTAGGAAAAAAGTAAGCGGGCAAAGGACAAGAACCGTCCATTATTGCGGAGAATATGCGTGAGAACAAATCCACTGCAAAGTCCTACAGCCACGATCACAGGAGCTTAAAGGAATACAATCACTGAGATTCTGTCAGTATGCTTCTGAGAATATGAACATTTCTCCACCCTCCGCTAACCTACCAACCATTTAACCTCCTTCTTTCTCACCTGTAATGTGCAGGACGGTGTCTGTGTTACAGCCAGTCTAGAAGTGTAAGGGACCAGAAAGGTCCCTTTTCTTTTATAACAATGGGTATAGCACATGCCCAGCTGAAAAGTCACGTGAAGTCAGTTTTAAAAGACGCTTACAGACTCCGTTGTTGTTGCCTATGTGACCCTATGGAGATGCGCCGGAAGCTGTCTTACTGGAGATCTAGGCAGATGAGTCTTCCCCTAGGTCTGCTGCCCTCGGCGGTACCGTGAAGGCCACTCCTGATTCGGCTTCAGTGGTCTTACCACAGATTACTCTTCCGCTATAAAATACAGATAGGCCTGTGCTCTGATGATATTCTTATTTTTCCTTTAATTTCCTAATATTCTGAGTAACCATGGTTTTTAAAAGTCTAAACGTTAGAGACATTGACTCGAAGGGAATTCAGCAGAACTGACATCTGACGTTAAGCTTCAAGTGAAAAGAACTCTGGCATGTTATTTAAGTTTTTAAGTTTTGCTCTGCAAAGACACAAGCCGAAGAGTTAAACTTGTGAGAAGAAAAGGAAAAAACATCAAGTGTCAAAGTCCTGCCTCTTTAAGCACCTGCTTCACATAGTTTTACCAGATTTGTGAAGGATTCTTACTTCCTGTTTCTAGCCTCCGTTAATTAAAGACAAAACATCAGAAATTTGTGAAAAAGTCCTCCTTATTCCTCATTTTGCAACTGTAAGGTAACAAGGAATTAAGACTGTAGCTCATACATAAGTCAAAGAGCAGAAGAAAATATTCCGCACTGAAAATGGTAAGAGCAACACCAATAAATAGCACACGTCTATTAACACACACCAAATGACAGTCCCGGGCTGAGCGCTTCCCAGGGAATCTCTCCTTCAGTCCTCACAAACTTGTAAGGAGGGGCTGCTGATGCTCCCATTTTACAGGGAGTGGGGGTGGATCTGGGGCTCAGATTAGGTAACTTGACTTTACCCCTAAAGCCCCTTAGTGGCAGAGTCAAGTTCAGACTCAGGTTTACCTGGCTTCAGAGCACTGGCTGTGACCCAGGGCACTTACCACCCGCTGACGCGCCCTAACAACCACCCACTATCTGCACCAGAGAAGCCAGAGGCCAGATTAAGGGTCTAAAGCTTCTGAACCCTGGAAGGCCATTTCCAAGGTACGGGAGAGCTCCCCAGCCCCACAGTGTGTCTGCCCTACGGAGCTGAACTTGGGCTCAGAATTCAATGAAAGCAGAGGATATTGTATGTTTAATGTTTTGTTTTGCTCACAAAAAAAGAATGCGAAAGTTCAGATACTATATTTCTGACATCTAGTTTTTCGAAAGGGACAGCATGTCACCTGCCGCTGCAGTGATAGGAAGTGACTGTCGCAAGCACAGATGCGGGGAGTCTCTAAAGTCAGCCTGCTTTCTCTCTGGGCTTTGGGACGTGTGCCTCGGCTTGTGAAGATGCGCGAGGGCCAGATTCTGGTCCTACCACTCACTGGCCTCACCGCTTCAGACACCGACTTCCCAAGCTCATCAGCAGCAAAATAAAGAAATAAATTAATAATAATAATAATAATAATAATGCTCACCACACACATGTAAACAGGCCAGCACTTGTGTTCGGGTGTTCAGTGACTAGGAGCTGGAGTCAGCGCAGAGGACAGTGCCATTAGTCCATCTCAACAGAAAAGGCCATTCCACGGCAGCAAATGAAGCGCTCATAATTTTTCTCAGTTTGAACAAAGTCACTGCAAGACCTTAAAGGATGTTCCTTTGAAATGTTGTTATAGCCCAAGAAGAATTATTATACCTCTATTATAGTATTTTGAGTTTCATATAATCCACATAAAGGTCATTCCATGTGGCAAACTATTTTTCAAATTAATATCAAGGAAAGTATGTTGTCTCAAATAAATTATATTTTATTAGACAATGATAGTTACTTAACAAATATCTATTTGTTGAATGAATGAATACAAAGCATCTTTTTTTCTTAACATTTCTGCTCAACCAGGGAGCTCAAAGCCAAATTTCAATCACGGGAACTATACTAACATTTGTCATAGCACATTTCCTTCACCCATTTTTCTTTAAGGCTTTGATTTCCTTTTTTTACTTTCACTTTTAAATTAAAGTTTTTGAGACACTTGTAGATTCACCTGCAATTTTAAGAAGCAATACAGAGATTCCTTCACGTGCTTTGTGCAGTTTCCTCCAATGGCAGTGTGCTGTACGTAAACTGTGATACAACACATAACCAGGTGGGCACGTGGGTTCAGCCCCACGGTCTCGTTCGGGCTTCCCTAGCTTTACTCCACTTGCATTTATGTGTCCGTGGGTAAGTGCCATACACTTCCATCCCCTCTGCAAAGGTCCTAAGTAGTTCCAACACCACACAAATCCCCACCATTGCCCTTTTATAACCATGCCCACCTCCATCAAATCCTCTCACATCTTATTCTATTTTTAACAGCCTTATTTTCTACATTACTTGGAGGTCCACAGGGGACAGGTAGAAATGAATAAATATTTTAAAAGCATGGTCATACTCATCATAGCCTTGTTGACTGTCGCTTAGCCCTGCCAGACAGCCAAGCAACGCCTCCATGTGTTCCCAACGCGGTGCCTTTCTCAGCAGAGGGAAAACCTATTGGTACCAGGCAGTTTCCCACATTTTAATTTAATGGGCAGTTTTTAAGTGCCTGGGGTACCAGGCACGTGCTGGGTGCTGAAGAAACAAAGACAAACAGAGTGCAGGCATTTGTCAACAGCTGGGAGGCAGAAGGGTAAAGAAGGAATTGCAATGCAGGAGGTAATACAAGTTATTCAAATGTTTTGTTTCTAGTACAGATTAAGGGGCACAGAGCTGGAAAGGTGAAGGGCTACTTTAACGATAGCTAAAGTTTGCCAGTCCCTAAAAACACACTGAACAGGGGGATTTGTTACCAGAGGAAACATTTAACAAATGGCATTCAAAGAAAACCAAACATAAAGGGTGTCTGTGGTGCTTGTGTGTAGCATTCACAACAGTGAAAGACCTTCATCTCACTGAAAGTTCTTTTCATGCCGAAAGAAGATCATAGCCCCATACGGTAAAGAGGAAGCAGCCGAACATGAAAAACGTTAAAGTGAAAGATGCAAGCAACAGAGGACACACTTGGGCACAAACAGAGAAAAGAGGGAAACGGGTAAATGAGTACTTCAGACACTGCGTGCGGCAAAGGCTGAAGAGACAAGTGATGTGTTAATTCTGACGGTGGGCCCAATAAGGCTGGAACGTACGCACTAAATACACTCTTCACTACAATTAGGGAAAAACTGATACATGTACTCCTTTCTTCGGACCCGCAGACAAGGACAATGGTGTGGGGACTGACTGTGGGAGCAGGGAGGCGGGGCAGGATAACCACAGGGGTGTGGGGGGTACAGGGGCGGGAATTGGGACAACTGTAATTCAACAAGAATAAAAAAGTAAGCACTTAAAAAATGGTTTTTATCTAAGAAATTGAAGAAGATCAAAAACTATAAACAGTAAAATGACAAGAAACTTACAACCATCAACAACTGAACCTAAAAAAAAGAAAAACAATGAAAACAAAACTGAGCAAACAACTAGAACAGGAACAGAATCGGAGAAATGGACACCACATGGAGGGTTTTCAGGGGGGAGGGGAAAAATAGCAGGGAAAAGGTACAAGGAATAAGAAGGATAATTGGTAGGCATAAAATAGATGGAGAGAGGTTAAGAATGGTACAGGAAACAGAATTCAAACAACTTGTATGTACAACCCATGGACATGAACTAAGGGGGGGAATGCTGTAGGGTTGGGGGGTGCAGGGCGGAGAGGGATAAAGGGGGAAATTTTGGGAAAACTGTATTAGTATAGTCAATAAAATATACTTAAAAATTCAAAAAAAAATGGTTTTTAAATATTTACTGAAACCTATTACAGGCCAGGCTTTCTCCCACGTGCTGGACATAAAAAGGTGAGCAAGTCACACTCAAGGCCGTGTGGCCTGCTGGAGAGCAGATGAGTACAGGCGTGATTATCCCGCAGTGGGAGGGGCACCTTCATGGGGGAGGACAGGGAGTCGGGTGCACGAGAGAGGGCTGGCTAACCAGGACATGGTGAGAGAGCGCCAGGGGGGCTTTCCCGGAGCGGTGCTGTCCGTGCAGAGCCTTAAAGGACAAGTGGAGTGAGTCACACGAAGAGTGGGCATGAGGGCGAGGGGAGGAGAGAAAAGGGAAACGGAGTCCTGCTAAGTCCTTGAGGCCAGGGAGTTCAGAGGCAAAAGTCAGAGTGCTCAGCAGGAAGCCAGAATACTAATCTGGGGGTCAAGAGTCAATAATTAAGGTTTAAAAAAATGTAATTGTTTAATTGTTTGAGAGCTACGAGAGTCATAGAGAAAAATACTAAAATTTACTGAGGATTTACCATGCTCCAGGCATTGTGCTAGATTCTGTTTCATATGTCAGTGCATTTAATTCTCACAAGAACCCTGTGATTTAGGAATGATTAATTCTGCTTTACAAAGAGAAGCCTAAGTAAGAGTTGGAGAGGTAAGTAACTTGTCCAAAGTCACACATGTATAAATGGTAGAGTTTGAATCGGAACTCAGAGGGTCCAATTCCAACAACCAGGATCCTCAGTTAACTGAGTTATTTTTATTATCTATTTGCTATTGCAATTTTATAATTACTATAAGAACCTCCAAAAACTCTGTTATTTTGCTTTAAACAAAACCACCCATCACATGATCTCATTTACAAGTGGAACCTAATCAACAAAACAAACAAGCGAACAAAACAGAACCAGAGACATGGAAATAAAGAACAAACCGACAGTGACCAGAGGGGCTGGGGGAGGAGAATCACGGGAAAGAAGGGGAAGGGGCAGGTCAAGGAACACGTGAAAAAGACAATACCTGCACAAAGACCACGGGTGGGGGGAAGAATAGCACGTGGGAGATGGGGGGTGGGTGGGACAGGGGAGAGTAACAGGGAGAAAATGGGGACAAGTGTAATCGAAAAATAAAAAATAAAACTATAAGATAAAATATATTTGAAAATTTAAAAAATAGAAATATTTTTATGCAAAAAAAAAGAATGACCTAGGGTCAACACATTTGGCCCCCACTCAGACCTTCGATTCCATTTAACTCTGTCTTCCAAGACGCCTCCCTGATGGCCCTGCACCCATTCAGGGCGGGGCTAGGTGCCACCAGGCATGTACTTGTAATTCCCTTTGTCTTCTTGTCTATTCTCCAACTAGACTGTAAGCTTCACAAAGGCAGCTTCATCGCTGTATCATCAATACCTCGTACAGCGCCTGACATATGGCAGTTAGTCTATACCCACTAAGTAAATTTTCTAAATCAAGGTTAATCAGGAAAAAATTAACATTGGGATGTGCACTTATTACCAATTGCCTTCCACTGGTAAATGGAATAACTTTAGATAGTTTTTGCAGAGACTGTACAGATTAATGAGTCAATGTCTTGTGTATATGGTAGGTCCTCGGAAGTTTCCATGTACACAGCAAATGCCACTATTTATTTTCTATGGTATAGAAATGATCTTGAGAATATCCTCATCACCATTCAAAACTGCAGTGGCAGCAATTAGGAAACTTCATTTCCTAATGGTAGCCCATTGCTCTGATCAATTAATCATCCCAAGTTTTATGGCCCGAGAGATACCTCCGAGTTTGATGCAGAGAAACATTAATGAGTTTCTATGAGAAGCCCAAGAGCAGCTAAAGTTTAAGCAGGTGCCCAGCTGACTGATAACTGGAAAAGACTTTCAAGGGCAAAGGACACACGCCCAAACATGGGGTGCATCGAGAGAATGCCAACAGAGAGGCGGGGCACAATGAAAGGTGGGGGTAAAGGCAAGCAGAGCAGGGAAGTACAGCTCTGTTGACTTAAGCCGGCTTTAAAATCTCTCGGTATAGTCACTAAAAATGAAAACTTCTGATTCACGAAACAGAATTGTTGGGAATGAGGTCCTAGATTTTTCATTTTAACCGCTTTCTCAGATCATTTTTAAGCACTGAACAAACAGCCAACCACTAGTTCTTAAATGCATGAAACAAGGTAAAAAGCCACAGTACAGAAAAGTGAGGAGGTTTGGTGATGCTTACTTCTAAGAGGTGAGATGAGCAGTCCAGAGAGGCTTTTGGGAAAGGTATCATGAGGTCAGATGAGGGGAGAAGATTCGCCATAGTCATCACATCCTCCTCAGGCAGGCAGATCTCATCACAAATCTACACTGTGCCCCACTCTGCAGTCATCCCCACTTCTGGGCTCAGGGGGCTGGCTGCCACCTCAGGCCTGTCTCCAGGTCTTGTTCTTTCTCCCTTGGATGTGTCTTCTGGTCCCCTTCCCCCCGAATTCCACTCTTTGAGTCCTTTGGTAAAGAACATACTGGTGTGGTAGGTGCCAATATTTAAGTTATGTTGATTGTATGTGGTTACATCTTTGAATTCAAAAAAGCAACATCAGTTTGCTTTTTCTCAGCTTCTAACAGACAAGCATCTCCATTTAGGGCATCTTTTTTCCAGGGATGATGATACCTCATTGCTCTGATCAATGATGAAACAGTTGTTATATTTGGGGATAAGAGCAATAAATAAAGACAAGGAAAAATCTACTTTTTAAACAGAAGGCATGAAGAGAGATTTACCATTTGAAATGTACCTCAGGGGGTTCATTTCTGCATTAAGTGGCTAGAGAATGATATAAAAGGAAATGAAACAAAAGATTGATATGGATATTGAAGATGTTAAATCATTAAAACAAAACTCTCAAACAAAGATTGGGCCCTGTAATGGGAGATGATGGAGGGGCCAAGAATACTCTGCCCAAGGAACATAACGACTTGGCTTCCATCAGTAGATGGGACAAATAAAGCCATGGTTGGTTTTTTCTGTAATCCATTTAAAGCACTGGGCTAGGCTCATGCATCCTCACAGCCTCCAGAGGTGGCCCTGACTCAGGAATCATGCCCTCATTTAAAAGAAAATGAGAAAGTAACTACCCCACCCATAGAAGGCCGGCATACGGATTTTAGCTTTGCAAGGAAATTTCCAAACAAACCATATGGCCCATTTCTGTCTTTTAATGTTAGAACAATCCCCTGAAATAGTATTCCTGACAAAAATAACATCTTTTTCCCACCCAAGTATCTTGGCATCTAAGTGCTATTCTAAGCATTTTAGAAAGATAAATTAGTCAAAACTATTTACGACAATGACTCCCAGTGCTGTGGCCAGAGAGGGAGAACGTGAACTGTTAAGGGGACAGGGTGTCGGCACACACGCCCTGGGAAACAAGCCAAGGGAACAGGCCCTGCCCTGGGCTCTGAGAGGATGTGGCTGTCTGAGCTTCGGCAGCCACGGTGGGGTGCGTGGGGAATGGGAAAGGGAGTCTTTTTTCAGAGTGTTAGGTAAGGATTGTATGTTAATGCCAAAGTGCCTCAGCTCAATTATTTTAGCTATTCTAGCCAGGCCTTCCTACCAGCAATAAAAAAGCCACTCGCAAGTTACAAAACTTTTCATTTCGGTAAAAGGCTGGGCCTGGTCTTTGTTTCCACGTTCTGGGAGAAGAAAGCCGACGTAAACACTTGGGGGATGAGAGACGACTCTTAACCAGCGCGGGAGCCAGTTAACTGCACACGACCAACTGCATCCCTGTTCATCCACCTCATTCCTCTTCTGTGAATGCTAAAGGCTTGTTGCCTTTTCGCACGTGGACAGATCCAGTCCCACAACACATGGTGGGACCTCAAGGGCAGAAGGCTCCTCACTGGGATCCCAGGCAGAGAGAGGCACAGCCTCCCTTCTCACTAGTGCCAGTGCTCCCTTGGCCCCGTTAAGCTTAGGATTGGGGGTACGGATGAGGCTCCAACAGGTTGACAAGCTGCTTCTCAGGTGCAAAGTGCAACCCACAGACCACCTGCTTCAGAGGCATCAAAAGAGCTGGTTAAAATGCAGCCTTCTGGGCCTCCCCCCAGGCCTACTGAGTCAGAGTGGGACACTGGGAATCTGCATTTTAACAGGTTTTGGAGGTAATTCTTGTGCACATAGATGGTTAAGAACCACAACCACCGGTGCAAAGCTTGAGTATCTAAAAGTTCTTGAGTTCAGCAGTGAATCCAAAAAGTAAGGAAACGCATCTGGACCTTGTTTTCTGAGACTTGGAAAGAGAGAGATTGAATTGCGAAGGACACCAATATTTGGGAAGGGCTTGGGACAGGCGGAGACCTAGCAGAAAAAGGCCCACGTAATCCCTAACTTGACTGGACCAAGTGTCATGTTTTAGAGTAGGTGTCAGGGAGGCCTGGGCGTGAGTGCAGGAGAGCATCCAGGCTTTCCCTCTTCATCATCGGGAGCTGCAAGGAGCCCCACAATTAAACAACAGCACAGTGCTCTCTGCTCAAGTGCATTATTATTAAAGAGAGCCACAAGGATAACCAAATACCCTTTGACGTGGGTTTCACTTCTGTGCCATGTCAGTGTTTGTAAAAGAAGGCTAGGGATTAGGACTCCACATTTTATTAGCGCAAACTCGACCCTCTCAGCTGAGACCATCTGGTTTCTATTTCTTCTGTATGCCCTCATTTCGCTCATTACGGAATGGACACATTTATAGAAAATCATGTGTACCTTTCAGGGTTGTTAAAGACGGCGGAGCAGTGAAAACAGCAGGGCACAAAACAAGTATTAATACTACTTATCACTGACTAATTTCAGATCACCATTTTAAAAATCAACACTGAACTGACCACTGAACTGTTTGGATCAAGTCTAGGATTGGATTATGGATTGAAATTATTCACACAGAAACTTCAAAGTTCAAGTTCTTTCATATAATTTTCTGCAGCGTCCACACAGACTTGCTTATCCTCTTGAAAGGTGGTTATGAGCCTTGCTACCTGCTCTCATTCGATTTTAGGTCTAATAGGAGGGAGGTTGTTTTTGCTCTTTATTTATTTTTAAAATAGAACCTTAAAAAAAAAAATCTAGGTCAGACCTATCAACAGACTCTAAGCAAGCCTTGGTATGTCGCCCAACCTGTCCAATGTGGCGGCGATAAGATATTCGCCGCAACTGCTGCCCTCACATCCCAAAGCGCACACAGCACCTCTGACGGAGAGTGTCTATTTCCATGGTACCCGTTACCATGGCGGCGGAGCAGCACTCTTACCGAACAATCGAGTGAGCGACAGAGCCCTGGTTACCGTCTCCTAACAGCTTTGCTCCTGAGTAAATAAGTGGGACACTCTCCGCTTTCTGTTTGTTTGTTTATTTTTAAGAAACCAAAAAACCCTCCAAAACATACAATTATTACTAAATGCTGCCTGATTTTACTAAAAATAATAAGCCCTCTTTGCACTGATCCCAGGGAGAGAAACATTTTGTTTTCCTTTTAGAGAAGTATTTCCTATTTTTATGACCATACAAAACGTACAGAACGTTTTGTGCTTTGACCTACAGTTTAAGGTTCTCTTGCCTAAAGGCTAAATAAGAAAAGAGATAGTAGTGGTGTTTACAATCAGGCCACCTTTACGTTACTTGGAACTAACGGGTATAGTCATTGAATCCATACAGAAGAGCGCCAATTCCCAATTTCCCAGTGACCCCACATACGGGGCTCTATAATATCCTTCACGGCATTGCCACATAGAGCCGATGGAAGTGTAAACTTATATTATCTTTCTAAAAAGCAGTTTGGCAGTAAGAGCCTTAAAATGTTCATACCTTCTACCTTCTTGGTCCATTCGGGTTGCTATTATAAAATACCACAGACTGGGTAACTTACAAAAAACAGCAATTTCTTACAGTTCTGGGGGTGGAAAGTCCAAGATTGAGGCACCAGCACGGTCCCATGCTGGTGGGAACCATCTTCCTGGATCTTCCTGGTTCACAGCTGGCGCTCACCTGCGGTGTCCTACCTACGTGGTGAGAGCAGAGAGGGGGCTCTGGGGGTCTCTTTCACCGCCGAGTCTGCGTCTTCAGCCTGGACCTCGCTCCTGAGTTCCAGACTCAGGTCATGAGCTGCTCACCGTCTGTGTCTTCCTGGAGGCCTCACAGACACCCGAGAACCCACCCTTGTGGCGTCACCTTCTCCTCACACTGTGTCCTCACAGCCAGTAGATCAGAGCTCAGGGATCACATCAGGTTCTTCGTTCTCTCCCACTGCCCCCTTGTGCCCACGCTCACACCTTGATTTCTACTCCCCAAATCTCTCAAATTCTGCTTTTTATTTAGCGTTTAGACCATGTCACCATTCACTGGGTTTTTGTTATGAGCTTCTAAACCTCCCCTTGGGTGCCAACCTGTCCCTCAGGTGGAGAAATCTTTCTAGAATGTAACTGATCGCGGTAGCCCCCTGTAAGAAGCCAGCAGTCTTCTTGGCACACCTTACCTGACCTGGCTTCTTCCCACCTGCCACACTCCATCACCCATGGCTTCACCAGGGACTCCCTACTTGCTAAGGAAACAAAACGATCCTGGTTCCCTGAACCCAAAAGCTACTCCCCACTTTGGGATCTTGCACGTAGGCTTCTCGTCAGCTGGAACCCCCTCTCACACCCTATCCCCCTGCAGGCTACACATTTTCCCAGACTCAGCTCAAGGCTCAGTTCCTCTTGCTGCTCTTCCTCTGCGGCATCGCTGCTTCCTGCACACATGCCCATGGTATTTTAGTTATTCAGTCAAATGAGGTAAGAATCCAATGTCATGCAGGCGCTGTGCTGGCTGTTGGGTATACGAACCACCTCTGCCCCCACAGAAGGACTCCCATCACCTTTACTGCCCTTGCTTTATTCACTCCCCTGGACTGCTAGAGAGCAGGGACTGGATCATAATAACCTTTGTATCCCCACAGCATGACAAAAGTAGCTACTTAATAAATGTGTTTGAACCACTACAGCACCAGAGTGATTAAACTTCACAATGTAAAAGTAATTCACATTTTCCAATGAGCAGCAACTGACACTTCATAGGAGTGAAACACTGTTTCCATGGAGCAAGCTGAACTGTGTTCAGAGAGCACACGGTTCAGCAGTCCTCAAAGACGCATTGGGGAGGTGAGTGGATAATTTCTGAGTTCCCTCATAATCCTACAGTAAAAGTGACTGACAGTAGGGAATATATTTAGTCTCATTGCAGTCCCCTTCCAAAACTGTGGTCACTAATCCATGCCACACTGATTTGCCTGATAGAAATCTTGCTTGTCGGGTTATTCGGCATTGAAGGACACATGCAAGAGAGAGGAGTAGAGATTTTGATTTATAGCTAAGAAAGTGACATTTTGGTTCCTGGTTAATATTTAAAAAGTCAAGTGACATAAACTCTTGGGTGACACTCTGTGGGTTGATACACGAGTCTGTGAACCCACTGTTTTCTTTCTCTTTTGGTTTTGTCCTTGGGCAACTTCCAAATTCATCTCGTGTCCTGTTTCTGTTGGAAATCACTGATTGGCATCCGCCCTTTGCCTTTTTCACTGAATAAACACAGTAATCAATCAGTCAAAAATGTACAAAGGTAGTATGAATTTTCATGAATTAGCACCATGACTTATTTTTCTAATCTAGGTATTTCCAAATCATCCGAGGGCAGGGGAAGTACTAAATTGCATACGTGCAATATGATTGAAATGGAAAATATAACTGGAGATCTGAAAAATGGATTTGATATAAATCTTTATCTGTGGATTTGTTAAGCATTTAACACTAGAATTTTCCTCTTTTTTTGTTAAACGTTCTTTTAGAAAACTGAAAGAGGCTTGGCTGGAATGCTCTCTGGCTGGTCCCCAAACACTTTCCAATGCACTTCCCTGAGATCCATTCACTGGAGAATTGAATGTCACAAACGATGGGTTTTACCACAACTTCTGAAAACTTTCTTTGTTCCTCAAACCAGGTGAGCCAAGTTACCAATCTGCTTATTCATTTCTATTTCCTGAGAGATGAGATCCTCTATCTCAACAGCCGGCCCCTTGAAGGTCTCCTTTCTCTTGCTTTAGAATTACTCTATTATTTCTTTCATCTCTTTGGTTTTGTGTAGTTCACCTTATTAGTCAGAAAGGTGTTTTTGGCTTTTGTCTGACACCAAAGAAAAGTGATGACCCATCTAATTTGCTCTTCTTGGTTTTCTATTCTAGTCAAAGCCAATTCCCTTCCCTATGAATAGTACCCTAGTGGGGGTTTTTAAAAACTGATTTTGGGGGAGGGAGGGAGAGAGAGAGAGAGATCAGTTGTTCCACTATTTATGCACTCACTGGCTGATTCTTCCATGTGCCCGGACCAAGAATCGATCCCGCAACCTTGGCACATGGGGATGACGCTCTAACCAGCTGAGCCACCAGGCCGGGGCTGCAAACCAGTGCTTTGATAGTCACTGTGTCATTCTTATTATCAAGCATTGTGTTTTGAGTAGTTTCTGAAAAGTTGTAATTTTAGTGATGGACTTTCATGGGCCAAGAAAGCATCTGCATTTAAAGGTTTATAATGAATCAAGGAAACTATGTAGTGTACATTTAACTTGTGATAGTGTAATCACACAACTGAGACTCTGTGAGTTTTCATTAGAATAAGGTGCTTTTTTAAAAGTGCAAAGTCTTTCTCACTCCACCCCACTCTTACTTAGTTTCTGTTTTTTACTTATGGTGATGACTACAATCTACCCAAATTTTCTATTTTGCAACTGCTTGTTAATTTATTACTACCTATCCCTTCTTGGCTTTGCTATAAACCAATTATAATTACTAGGAAAGTCATTTAATAAGTTTGGTTTGCTTCATTCTTAAAGGAAAGAGGATTAATAAGGATTCTCTACATTTCCTCCCAGCACTAATATTTGAGGATTCTAAATTTTTCTTTAGTATCATAGGATTCTGCCACTGTCTTTCACATAGGATATGAAAATCGGGGTGTCCTGCGTCAAGTTCCCAATTCTTTAACACAGAGAGGCAGGACCCACACGTACTATACAACTAGCGCCCTGCTGGCTCCCCAGAATCTAATTCTTTACTTTGGGGAGAGAACTAAAGCAGGGTAATGTATAAGCAACTCTCCTGGTAGCTACTTCAGACTCAGTGGTCACAAAAGGCCTCTCCAGGGAGGTGTCATGTAGGCTACGAAGAGACTAACAAGACAGAAACAGCCATAGAAAGGTCAGGAAAAGAGAGAATGCTGGGCAAAGAGAACAGCCAGTGTGAAAAGCTAGGCAGGAACAAACCTGGCATCTAGAGAAACGTGAAGAAATTCAGTGTGCTTGGAAATGGTGTATGAGGTGGACTGTGGTGGAAAGCAAAGTCAGGAAGTGAGTCAGAAATGAGATCTTGCAGGGTCTTTTACGTCAGAGGAAGGAGCTCGGACTCTCCATTCCGAGAGCTCTGGGAAGCCTCCAAACAGCCTCGGTCCCTGACATCCTCGCAATCACCTCAGTGGCTGCCATGAGGACAGCAGCCTGCAGGGGATGACAGGGCAAGCCGAGGGCCAGTAAGAAATTACGAGCAACCCAGAGGATCAATTCTCACACGCACAATTCACCTTGTGAACATGTACTAGAACACTAACAGACATTTCTCCGTTCATTTAATCAAATATGGAGCGTGGTTTGGCTGTTTTGTTCAAAGTACCCTTTCACTCTCTGGATGCTGCTACCCCAAGTGGTTTTTCTCCCTGGGTCTTACTTTTGCCTATAAATTGTTCAGTCAAAACTACTATAGGAAACACACACAATACAAGAATCCGAGACCCCAAACGAAGGCCATTCTATACCACAACCAGTACGTGAGTTCTGCCAAAAAAGGAAGTGGCCTGCTCCAGGGCAGCACCTCCGAAGGAGATTTCCACTGGACTCTGAAAGCTGCCCAGGCTGACGTCTTCAGTTCCCTTCACCTCATCCACGATTTGTTTTAAGAAGATGCATTTCACAGCAAGTGGCCCATCTGGTTCTGCAGCCCTACCTGAATTCTAAACACCACCTTTCACCATAGGGCGTTCACCAAATTCGCCTTCTCCAGTCAGATGTCTTATGGGTCGGCTCTTACTCCGCAGCTGGCCAGATTTTTAAAAAGAATTTTTTTTACTTCATAAAATATTGATCACAGTCAACTCTCAATAAAGGTAATACTAGTATGCCAATCAAATGCAGCAGATTATCTATCCGCAAACACTGGAGGGGCACGGTTCAGGGCAGGTGGGGAGGGAGGGAGCGGCCACTCCCAACGGTGTGAGTGACGGACAAGTGCTACAGGAACGAAGGGAAGAAGGGACACGTGAGTGCGTGTGCTCATGCCTTTACGCAGCACTCTTCTCCTCAGTCAGAACCTCATCACAATACATTTCATCTGACAAAGGATAATTAAATATCTCTTTTAAGAAATGTTAACTGCAAGCTTCTGAAAATCTGCATTGTGCAAACACATTAAAGTACATTGATTACAAAACTGAGAAAATGCCATGTGGTGTCATAGAGCCTCAAAATTCGAGGTTGAGAAAAAAACCTCTTAGATTCTTAAACCTTCTATAATATTCAAAATTGGGTGCCAACCTCCCAACATTTTGGATCAATTTACAGATACAATATGGAAATTACTTGTTATGCAAAGCAGAGTAGCCTGATAAAGATTGTGAACTTATACCAGCTGCCTGTTCCCTCCCCCAGACTCAACCCTGGGGATGGCACGGACAGGACAAGGAGCCGGACGGCTCTCGGAAACTCATGGGTAAACTGGGAAAGCCTTCTTGGGCAAGAGCGGCCGCGTGCTGGTGTGGACAGCGGGCAGCAGTCCAGAGAGGACGGATGCCCACAGAGGAGAGACCGAAGTCGAGTTCCCTGGTTTTCTTCTGCTCCATTCGCCCTGCTCTAGATCATTGGAGGCAAAACCCGCCTCCCAGAAACAGCAATCCCAGCTCTCAGAGTGGCACCAGAGCATTCCCTCCTCTTCCAGTGCAAAGACAGAGAGGCTGCCAGAAAGGCCAGGCCACTGGTGGTGCTAGGTCTGAAGGGCGGGGTGGGGGTGGTTGGGAGTGTGGTGGCGGGACAGGAGGGAGAGTCAAACCCAGATCAGAACAGCAGAGGCTTTCCACTCCGAGGAACATTCTCTCAGCATCTCCCTGGGCTTACCATGGGGGGCCCAAGCTGGAGTCTCAAAATATATAAAGCACAATTGGTCAAACTATGGGGTGAAATACATTGATCAAAAATTGAAATTGGAAAGTTTCAAAAATCCTGCACAGAAACTCATAGATCAAGCTCCCCAAAACTAACGAAAGTATAATACAATAAGATTCAAATATCATAATTAATAAGCCCTAACTAATAGAGAACTTTACATCCAACAGAGACTATATATTTTGTTTCCTTTAAGCATATATGAAACCTTCACAAAAATCATGCCTGGGCATGATCAAAACCTTAGTAAATCTCAGCGAATCAACATTATAAACATTCAAAACTAACCACAATGTAATAAAATTAAAAATCATAGGGGAAATTATAAAAACTTAGATTTGAATGACAGTGAAAATACATGCCAAAATTTGAGTTTCAAATATATTAGTCAGAAAATAAGAAAATAAAAGCAAATGAGCTATATTTTCAACTCAGAAGGGCAACAGAGAGAATTCAAAGAAACAAGAAGAAAATAATATCAGTATGAAAATAAATCAGTGGAATACAGAAGAAAACAACAAAAATGAAGATGATAAAAACTAAAAGCTGCTTTTTTGAAAAAATTAATAAGAAGGGCAGGATTGACCAAGAAAAGGAGAAAGAGGTAGCAAATAAAATACAACATGACAGAGGAAACAGTGACAATACAACAGAGATTACAAAATAATATTGTGGGCATTAATATAGCTCAATTACTTGAAAACTAGAACAAACTATCTGAGGTCAGATGGCTCAGGTGGTTGGAGCATCATTCTGTAAGCCAAAAGGTTGTCGGTTCAATCCCCAGTCAGGGCACACACCCAGGTTGCGGGATCCATCCCCAGGTAAGGGACAAATGGGAGGCAACCGAAGGGTGTTTCTCTCTCACTCTCTCTCTTCCTCTCTCTATAAAATCAATAAGCATATCCTCAGGTGAGGATTTAAAAAAAGAAAACTAGAATAATGGATACATTTTAGGAAAATACAGTTCAAATTAGCACAAAAAAAGAATCAAAATCTCACACAGAAAAGTCTTCAAAGACACTGGAATGGTAATCAAGGACTTCCTCCACAAACACAGCCCCCCGCCCCCCACAGATTCTAGATGGTTTTTACATTTCAGTTCTACCACACTTTCGAAGACTAGATAATGCCTACTTTTTACAAGTTGTTCCACAAGCAGACAATGGGGGAAACCTATCCATGTCATTTTATGTTGCAAGTATAATCTTTATGCCAAAATGGGGTGAGGGCAGTACAGGAGACAATGATTAAGTACAGGAGACTGCCTCGTCGTGTACGAGAGGCAGTAACGCACAGGGGGGAACGCAGGTTACACAGCCCGCCTCTCTGCCTCCGAACAGCAGCTTCACTGCAGGCTGGCTGTGTGACCTTGAAATATCATCTGACTTTTTTGTGCCTCTGTTTCCTCATCAGTAAAGTGAAAATGACAAATATTAATACATATGTCATAGTTGCTCTGAGGATTAAATGAGTTAATATATGTCAAGTCCTTCTCTAGTATGGAGTAAATGTTCTGTGTTAGAATTATTGTTAATATGAATATCAAAGTTATAAATAAATATTAGTTCACCAACAGATATTAAATTGCTATATAAAATGGTAGTTATTCAAAAAGACGGCAGGTTGGTGGTGAAACAGGGCCCAGAGGTGCTCTTGGCTGTCATCACGCACCCCTTCTCCAAGCAGGCAAATCCCCCGTGTCTCTGCTCACCCCCCCAGTCTGATATCCACCAATACACCAATGGGATCATCAGGAAGTACTGATAGGACTTCATATTTTTTCATACTTTTTATTTTTCATAGTTTTTATTCTTTATTTTCACGTGGTACCTAGGAGAGGGCTTGCAAGTAATAGCGATTTAATAATGCCTACTGAATGAGTAAAAGAATAAATGTCTGCAACATGGAATTCCCTATTGATTATTTAAATGACAAAGAAGGCAAAGAAGAGGTTGAGAGAACATGTATGTGGATTTGATCCACTATTTCTCATCCCAGGCATTTTGCTTCTGCTTTTGCCCTTGGGTAGGAGTTGGCCAGAAGGAAGAGATTGCCCAAAGAAAACCTTTCTCTGGCATTCACTTCATCTTAAGAGCCTTCACCGGCGCCACTACTCTCGGGGGGCGTTCAGCTCTAGGATCACATGTGCAAAACCAGTAAGGGAGCCAGGCCGTGGGCTCACGTGGCAGAGGTAGAAAGAGCACCTAGTAACTGTTGCCCCTCTTCCACTGGAACTTGAGTTCCTTCAGGTCAAGGAAGGTACTATGTGAGGCAGTGAGCACATGAACAGTGGCAAACAAAACGTGGTCCAGGCCCTCCTGGAGCTTACACTCAATCGGGGACCCAACCGTGAACACATGAATGCAGGTATCAATTTGTAGTTAAAAACTATGATAAAAGCTACAGAGACTAGCAGGTTACCAGAAATTTAATGTAGCTTTGAAAATTTTACTTTTTAGGGCCCTCGTTTTATTCTTGGTTTTCCTGGAAAATTAGACAGATTTGGCAGGTAACTTTGTTAAAGCTTGTTTATTGATTTTAGAGAGAAAGGAGCGGGGAGAGAAAAAGAGGCATGTGTGAGAGGCAAACATCAATTGGTTGCCTCCCATACACACCCTGACCTGGGTTCGAACATGCAAGCTTGGTATGTGCCCTGACAGGGGATCAAACCTGCAATCTTTTTGCTGTATGGGACAACGCTCCAAATGACTGAGCCACCCAGGCAGGGCTCAGCTAAGTCTTAAACTTCTCCACTTCTCGACTGTCAACAGCAATTTAATACTTGCTTTCACCTGCCTGGCCACAGATGAGGACACGCGCCTTTATGATGAGGCAGCGAGTTGTATGACTTTGCTCGCAAAGGCTGCAGGATCACTGCTAACCGGCATCATTGCTAACCGGCACGGACACTTCTGACTGAATGGATGGCTTGGCCCAAAGCACAATTACCTTGTTGTCCTCTGATGGCTTTCTGCCCAAGCCACTCATCGTCCCAAGGGCCGAGACACCACTGAAAAAGTCAGTATCATAACTTAATATTATACTCTCAGGTCTCACTGTGAAAGAAAAGAGTGTGTTTAATTTTGTTTCAGTCTTTAAAGGAGTCAATCTCTTGCTGACTTGATCGTCCTTAGAGATACAAAATGGAAAACGCTTCGTATTCACTGCAGCTGCATGTGCTGACCCTAGGGCCTGGGCTGGCAGGCCTGGTCCACGTCCATCTGTTGTCAGCAACAGATTTCTAAACTTCTGTGAAAGTGTGGAGTCCACTACGAGTCTCCGGGGTCTCAGGTTCCGGCTGGAGAGGGCGGAAGCCACTACGGTCCGGTGCTGGGGCCTGATCTCTACAGGAGTGGCTCCTCCAGCACGGTGCGTCTGTCCCAACGCAGATTCAGGTCAGTCGGGGCAAGCCATCAGGGAACACTTCCTTAGGGTCTCCTGTAATTGGTCCCCAGACCCTAAATCTAAGGAGCATCAGTAAGAGCTGCCCAACCACCCTCAAGGGACACAGAGCAGGAAAACACAAGGCCGAGCACATTTTTAAATGGAACTGCCCCTTCTGGAAGAACGTGATAGCTGCAATGCGGTGAGGTAACCCCTGGATAGCTCAGTGTAGGTCAGGCTGGCTAGCATTATTTGAGTCTCAGTTTCTGGTCTACTTGCTCCTCAAGGGTCAAACTCTCAGGAAAACAACATTTTGTATTCCTACAAATAAATACTTATGAGCAAAGGCACTCCTCCTTTCCTCTCATAAACTCCCCCTCCTCTTTCAACACCAGGCTCAAACATCACCTCATCTTGGTCACATCATCAACCTCCCCAGACAACCAACGGCCGCTCCTCTGGGTCACTTGTGCGCATTTTCATGATCGTACTCATTACTGCACACTGTGGTTATTTTTTGGATGTCTTTCTGTGTACAGTAATGATCTGCTCGGGACTACCATCCTGTCTTATCATTGAAACCACAACCTGAATACAGGCTGTTATCAAGTACAAGCTGAATAGATGTTCATGGAACTGAATTTAAGTCTGGAGAGAAGAGATGAACTGACAATGGCCAGAGGAGAGGGTGGTGGGGCGGGGGTGGAAAGGTCAAGGGGAACATAGTCAACAATACTGTGACAAGTTTGCACAGAGACATGTGATTGCTAGGCCTAGCGTGGCAGTCACATTGTAAGTTATATTTAATGTTGAATCACTATATTGTACACCTGAAACTAATACAATATTGTATACAACCTATACCTAAATTTGAAAAAATAAAGGAAAAAATCTGGAGAGTTTCTAATAGTCCATAGCGTGCTTTGGGTTTTCAAATGTCTCATTAATAATACGTAGAAAGCAAATGATCATACTTACAGATAACACAGAAGCTGGGAGGGATAGAAAATGAACTGAATGATAAAATCCTTCCAAATGTTGACAGTTTAGAGCACAGGTGGCAAACACAAGGCCTGCGGGCTGAATTCGGCCCTGCAGCTTGTTCTATCCGGCCTGGCACCTTGTTTCTACCTGGTGGCAATGCCGAGCTCTCACCTAACTGTTAAGGAGTAGTTACATGTATACAGTCCTGAAATTACATTTGGCCATTTGAAGGCAACCGCAAGGCTGATGTGGCCCCCGGTGAAAATGAGTTTGACACCTCTAATTTAGAGAAATGGGGTAAACCTAAAAAGATGAATTTTAATGGAGATAAAATGCGAATACCCAGGATGACAACCATAATGATATGAGACAGAAGAAATGTAGCTTATTATGAGCTTATGGACATAAAGACTTATGGGTATTAGATGATGTCATCTCAACACAAATCAACAGTGTGACGCAGCTGACAAACAGATGATGTGCTGTGGGCTGAACGATAGACATCGGGTGTCCACAGTGAGGGAATCCATGGTCCTTCCATGGAATGCACCACCAGCTGACATACCACTCAGAAAGACGCTGTGTGTGGGCATACCACTCAGAAGAGGGGTTTGGAGGAGCCGGAGAACACACAGAAGGGGATGACTGGCACACGGACTCGAAGCCCATCTGTGTTGACTGACAGCAATGGAAGTTTAGGGTCTGAAAAAGCAGAGATTCAAGGTTGGCATGATGGTTATCTTTTCATTTTATGGGCCTACACGATAGAATAGTATTAGTGGAGAAGAGCATCAACATATAAAAATTTTAAAACTGACCAAGGAGGAAAAAGCTTGAAAGGCAGTGAATTCCCTGTCACTCAGAATGTTCACAAGGCCATTTGTACTAGTACCTTCCAACCCAGAAACTCTTATTCTGAACTCTGATCAGCCAGATTTAAAAAAATGGAAGTTCCCTGATTTCCAGAAAAAGATAGCATCAACCTAACACAATCATTTCTAGTATGTCCCACTGGAAACAATGAGTAGTCATTATAGCCTGCCGTTTTATTAATAGAGTGTAACAGCTGATTTTTTACAAAGTATTAAGAATACAGCTAAAATAATATTGTGACTGAGGAAAGCCTCTATCTTTCTATAAAGACAAGATTTAAAGTTTGTTTCTCAGGTAATCTTTGTTTCCCAGATACCCAACAGGATTACTTTGGACACATCTTGAAACTTTCAGCTGTGACTGGGAATCCACATTTCACCTGCACAGCTGGACCTGCTGAGTAATACTGTGATCCATTCGGGTGTAGTCAACACTCTTCTGGAGTGGATTCAAATATGGAGCAAGAAGAAATTCATTTGAATCTGCTCCAACTAGAAGCTGTTATCATTTATACCAACAAAGTAGATACCGCAGAAGACACGTTTTGGTGGCTGAAACTGCTACGCTTTCTACCTAATTTTGGTCAATGAACATGCGTCCCATTTGTTCAGGAGCCAAACCAGAACACTGTTACTGAGAAGTGGAGGGGACATCTTTTTCTTAAGGGGAAAACGAAACAAAACTTGTTCCAGTATCACCTAGTATTGAGTAACCAACATATTTTTCTGCACTTAAATTTTTGTGAAAAAGAAGCCAATGGTATAAATAAGTAATTAAGGTACATCTATAAGAATTTAGTATGGGAAATAGGGAAGGAGCAACATTTAGATTATATTCCCTGGTCACAGATTTAACTTCTAAGCAATGGAAATGAAAATACACAGAAAGGTAAAAGTTCTGAGTTTTGGGCACAGTTCTTGACATTGGCTCTTTCACATGACATTAGGAAGTCACCTTCTTTTCTCGTAAGAAAAGGAAACTAAAATTTCAAGGAGGAGAAAGAATTTCAGAGATATCAAATATACAGAAAATGCTGGCCCAGGATTTGAACCTAACTCCAAAATGCATCCTAGCCAATATTGTTTGTATTTGTCAGCACCAAATAAAATGACCTTGATGCCTCTTCCATCATACCACAGAGCAGGGAGGAAAGGAAGAGAATCCAAGTTTTCTGAAAACAAATTATGTTCTAGAACAGAGGTAAGCAAGCTTTTCTGTAAAGGGCCAGACAGTAAATCTTTTAGGGTTTGTGGGCCATGTCGTCTCAACTGGAACTACTCACCTCTGCCGGTGTAGCGCCAAAGCCAAAGACAGTAAGTGAATGACAGTGGCTGTATTTCAATAAAATAGTACTTAAAAAAAACAGGTGGTGGTATTACAGCAAAAAATAAAAATTAAAAATTAAAAATAAATTTAGTAAGTGCCTCGGCCAGTGTGGCTCAGTTAATTACAGTGCTGTCCCATAACTGGAAGGTTGTAGGTTCAATTTCCAGTCAAGGCATGTATTTGGATTGCAGGTTCGATCCCCAGTCTGGGCCCAAACAATCCCAGGTTGGGGTGTGAATGGGAGGCAACCAGTTGGTGCTTCTCTCTTGAGTGGATGTTTCTATCTCTCCTTTCCTCTCTAAGAGCAATGAAAAAAATGTCCTTGGGTGAGGATTTAAAAAAAGAATAAATTTATAAAGGAAGTTTGATTAAACAATGGTTTCTTAAGTACCTGCCAATGGCCCCACCTCCTAATAATCTTTGGGGATTAGGATTTCAAAATATGAATTCGGGGCAGGAGACACAAATATTCAGACCATAGCATAGTCTCAGCATAAAAGTCCCTCAATTCTAATCCCTTTAAGGAGCACCCCAAAATAACATCTCTGCCAGGTTCAAGGAGGTACTGAAAAGACTGTGCAACACTGCTCAGCAATCCTATCCAACATTCAGCAATATCCCCTCTCGGCACCCTATTCCTTATGTCTATGAGGATGGGCGAAAGAGCAGTGGGCGCAATATGGTCTGCCACCAGGAGCAGGAGACACAGAAACAGATTTGAAAACTTGCTGGCAGCTAAAGAGTCAGCCCTCAGAGCTCCGAAGGCCCAGACCCACCGGGATCCTAGAATCTGCATACTAGCCCTTGTTCCTATTGGCAGGGTGCCCCTAACACAGAATGAAGGGATGGCCAGGTCTTCTCTCTGAATTCAGCATTGTCCTGTGCAGACAGCGCAGAAGCAAAGGAAATTGAAGAAGCGACAGAACGTGCCAGCTACTGAGAGGGGAGGAGACAGGGAAATGGCAGTGAAAGCATTGCGGGAGAGAGAGCCGGTGTTGGTCCTGGAGCTTGACTTCCTGCTACTGTTGCTACTGACTTCCCCGGACACTGCGATGGGGGGGAAGTCCACCTCTCACAAAGGTCGTGGCCGCACCGCAAAAATGCCACTTTAATGCCAAGTGGGCATACTGGATTGGGGGAAGGGAGAAGTGGGTAATCAGAGCTGGATCATCAGTGTAAAGCAACTCACCAAAAAAACAGCATGTACAGCCTTTAGTTAGCCCGACAAATACTTTCCTGGCTTTGAAAAGTGGGTCTCAACTGGATGGAAATTTTACAGATAGGAAGGGTGATATGATGGACTTAAATCACTCCTTTATGCCCAGATAAACCTTTTAAAAAGTACTTCAGAGAGCAGAGAATAAATAAGACACTCAACAGCTTCTCCCTATTCCCAAATTCTATTCTACTTTTGCATCATGCAGGCTACCTCAGGCTCCCAGGTGCAGGGCAGGGGAGCAGGGCACATACTTAAGAGGGCACAATACCCATCCATCCAGCTCCTTGACCTGCAGCTACCCTGTGGTCAGCCTCTACTGAGGTGCGCATTCACATTTCATCTTCCAGAGGGCTGATGAGCCTCTAAGTTATCCACTAACCCCCTCACAGTGCATAAACAGAACAACAGAGATAAAATAATTTCTTACCGCTTGCTTCTCCTCCACTGGCGCACTAGCACTACAGTGTCTGATAATGGTACTGAGGCTATCAGAGCAATGATTCTGTTTATGCGGCTTACTTCCCAGTACGCCTGACAGGTGCTGTCACCACTGTGGGATAATTCAACCTTTCTCTTTGGGTTAAGGGAGGGATAGGAATCACTATGCCATGAACACTTCTCCCTTCTCCAGATTGTTCTAAGATATGGGAAAACAGGCACAGAAAGGTCAGAATGCAGATAACATACTGATGTTGTCCCTGTCCCAGGGACAGGGCTGGGGCAAGTGTTGCTTTTACTGCCCCTATGGCACTTCAGTGCACTAACCTGTTTGCGTGTATGTCCCTGCAGATGCCTTGTGGGAAAGGACTGTCTACTCCTCTTCCTCAGTCGTAGCCCATCACGCACACGTAGCAGGTTCCTGAGACTTATTCTTGAATGAACGAAAGAATGAGCATGTGCACACGTGAACGGGTGAGCTAAGCCAAAGTGCATGCACACACATGAGTCCACATGGATTGTCCGTGGTTCTGGTTACCTGGTTCAGAATCTCCTTTATTTGTCACGACAGGAATACTAGTAGTTTCCGCGGGGCTCCAGGTTCCGCTCAAAAGCACCTCCTGGAGACCAGGTTCTGACTTTAAATTATCTGATGTTCCCATGGAACTCAGCAAAGAACTAGACACATACAAGTGCTTGAATCATGTGCTGACTTAAAGAACTTCCAACCTGAGTCAAGTGCAAGGTTCACCCAGCTCCACAGCAACAGTAGGAACTGTCTGGCAGCTCTCACAGAACAGATCTGTTTTTCATCTGTGCAATGTTTCTGGTTAATGTTGAAAGATAACTGATTAGCTAACAATCAGATGAGTCTATTTTTACTAAGAGCCTCAAGGCACAGGGCTGGAAGGCATATCTATTGTCCTTGTCAGCAACCATAATACATTAGAGATATCCATTGCAGTATTTTAGTTCTATCATCTGTCCTTGAACATCCTATTTAAAAAAGCTGTCCCCTAGGCCTGCTTTATATCTCTAATTCACAGCACTTACCATGAGGTGATGCCGTACTGTATGTGTTTACTTGTACAAGTGGGGACCACCCAAAAACCTGGAATTACCTTCCATGGGGGCGGGGGTCCTTGTAGTACAGGCTTCTCCCACTGGATGAGTGTTCTAGGAACTCATCTGTATCAGTGTACCAGCTGGTGTTGTTGTGAGAGGCTGAATTCAGCTTCAGTGAATATTTTTAAAGATTCTTTCAATGCATTTGCCCATCTCATGATGGATGATTTACAATCGCATCTGCCAACACTGTGCTGAGTGTTTGACAGTTTTTGACCAAAACTGGCATGACCCACGTGCCCCACCCTCTCTATTTACCCCTTCTCACCCTGAGCACCTTTTTTTGTTTCCCTGGATGAAAGAAGTTCTCAAAGGGAAACATTTTGCCCATGTGGAAGAGGTGAAACAAAAAACAGCAGAAGCACTAAAAGGCATCAAAATTGAAGAGTTCAAAATCATTTTTAGTAGCAGGAAAAACGTCTCAGTGTTGCATCAGATAGACAGTGCTTGGAAGGCGACTGAAGTTTAAACATATAAGAATAAATACACGATTTTTTATAAATAAATTCCGGGCTCTGCTGGTCCCCCCTTGTGTACTGTTCGTCTCCCAGTCACCGAACCCCCGGGAGCGGGGTGTCCGCTTTGTTCTCCACTCCCCGCACCGTGCCCAGGAAGAAGCCTGGTGCCAAACAGGCTCTCAAACACTATTTATTTATTGATGTTGCTAAATTTATAAATGTTCGCTCACCAAGAGTGAAGCTGTCATTTAAGATAAATCAGAGCGGTATAAGCATGTGTTAACTGCATGATAATTACCACACACACTGCACATTGCACTACACTCAGACAGAAGTCTTCAGGAAATAAACACCTGGGACCAAGGAAACAGATTCCTCTGCCAACAGCCTCATCCAGTAATCAGTAGAAACAGAGCCAATCGGCATAAAAGGCTTGGAAAGAGATTTGCTGCATTCTACTAAGACGGAAAAGGAGGCGGGGGTTGCTGCAAGTAAGCCAGATGGGGTAGAATGCCATGAAACTTACAGCAGATGGCACTAAAATATTAAACTAGCATTTCCTTATGCTCCACTGATTAGGGGAGTTAGTCTATTTAAAAACATGCAGGTAAAATGAATCTTATATTGTTAAATCTTTTGGCTAGAAACAATTCCAAGCATTAGCATCTAACATTCCTTCCTACGAGCGATACGTTAATATTATTCAGGCAAGGTTATGTCTAACAAAACCACCCAGCACAGGAGGAAGAAAAGCCCACAGTCCCATGAATCTGCGCAAAAACAAGCTCGGTGTGATAAAGCCGTGAAAATCTGCTTTGCTGATCTCCATGGCAACTGCAGCAACATGCAGACAGACACTGGAAAAACCAGATTTGTTTTCTTTTTTTCCAAGTACCTTTTGCATGATATTTTTAGATAATGTTGAAATACAACTGACAATGAATAAGGCATAAACACACTGCCTGTTCCAATTGCTTCCGTGTTTGATTGGGTGGCTTGTCAGCTTCTCACTTAACCCACAGTGGTGACGCCACTGCCACAGAGCAGCACCTGGCTCTCTGAGGATGCCCCAGAAAAATGCTGTCCGCTGGAAGTCGGGCTTAATAACACTGACAGGCTGACACAAGCCACCCACCAGAGGAGAAGATACTTGCAAGATCTATAAACCATGCAAAGTAAACAGCATATTATCCACCTGCTTTACAAACAGCATTGAGGGCTCCTATCTAAAAAGAAGCCCCAGAGATTACTCGCTTTGCCAGTGTGTCTGAGGTGTGGGCACTATCAAGTTGCAGTTCACCTGAGAAGTCAGGGGGAGATTTAAACACAGAGCCATGGAAAGAGCTGCTTCTCTATGTTTGAAAATTTCCATAATAAAACATTGAGAAAAAAGGAAATACATCTAATCATCATATAATACACAAACCAGGGAAACTTTCCACTGTTCCATGTTCTTATTACAGTCAATATAATAAAAAAAAAAACAGAAGTTGAGAGATATTTGCTCATTGGCTAATTAGAAGTAACCAAGTGAAAAAAATTGGAGGATTCTTTGGAGAATCTGAATATGAACTTAGCATTAGATCATGTTGAAGTATTTGTTTTATTAAATGTACCAAAGGTCCTGTGGTTATGTAAGAAAATGCTATTTTTACAGATGTGCCCTGAAGCATTTTGGGTAAAATATCTTGACGGATGTGACAATTTAAAAATACTCCCCAGATGAATGTGAAAAATTATAATAATCATTAGTTTTATTGACATATATTTAAAAGTTCATTATACTATTTTCTCTAATCTGTGTATGCAACTTTCCAGAATAATCTATTTTAAATATCTTAAAAAAATAGAACCATGAGTACTCATTGCAAAATTATAGATAAGTATTTGAGGGGCCAACCCTAACCTTGTCTTCTTGAAGGGATGATTAAAATACATGTTATCTTATGGATAACAATTCTTTGTCAGTGCTTGTGAAATACTTTATATGGATTTTTGGAGTGAGCTGATGTGTAATTACTTATTTAGTTTTTTAATCCTCGCCTGAGAAAGAGGGAGAAACATCAACGTGAGAGAGAGACATCAACTGTTTGCCCCCCGTATGCGCCCCGACTGGGGATCAAATCCGCAACCCAGGTACGTGCCCTGACAGGGAATTGAACCAGCAACTTTTTGGTGTACAGGATGACACTCCAACCAACTGAGCCAGGGAAATTTCAGAAAGAATGAAAACGGTAGACACAGGAGATAAAGCAAAATGTGCAAAACAAGCAAGATATCACAAGAAACATCCGTGGATGGAGACAGAAATTCTGCAACAATCCTGTCCCTGGTCTGGTGCCAGTCTGCCCGCCTATAGGGGACCCAACAGACAAGAGACTGCTCTGAATTGGAACCGTACCAAAGCTTACTTCCCGTTTAGGGTAATTGAGAGAAGTGACAGTCATCTGAAACATTTTACTTAAGAAACAAATAAGCCCTCAAGGATTTGCCTTTCTCCTCTAAAGGGGTAATTCCGTGTTTATCACTGTGAGACTGTAGCTAAAGCTTGCCCTAAAATATTACTTTAAATATTCTTAAAGAATCTGATTGCACAGAAGGTAGCTTAAAAATAAATCACAGGGATAAACTTTGTGGGCAGAGTCACACTGGAAAAGGAGGAAGAGGAGTCTGAATCACTGCAAGCTTGCCATGAATTCGGTTCCTGTAAAGGAAACCAGTCCGAATGGTTCCTTCTGCTAAGGCTCCTACCACCCAGTCCATTCTCCTGTGTCAGGACAAACCCACCCCAGTGACACCAGAGTTGGGGGTTTAAGCTAAATTTGGATGAGGAGGAATAGTGTCCATGAGGTTGGCTGTGACAGGTGATGAAGCAGTTCACTTAGATCCTCCATCCTGAGGAACAGGAATGAGTGCTGGGTGCACAGCGGGGTGGGCTGCTGACGGAGCTAAGGGGCATGGCTGAGCTGCCAGGGCATGCTCGACAGGCCTTCCATACAGTCAGCCTTAGAAGGCCAGGGGTCAATCCACCAAGGAGAGTCCATCCCTGCTGCCTCTCATATCCTTGGTGACCAGCATTCCTGAGCAGTCCTAATGATACACAGCTGTCTCCAGCACAGAAAACATGAGCCAGACACAGCATGTGGTAAAATAACTGCTGCCACTTACAATGTGCCAGGTCTTCCACTAACTTAAGGTCCTTAAAAATATTATTCAATGTATTCTATTTAAATCTCCTTACAATTTTAGGGAGTAGGAATTTTTGGCCACATTTTTCAGATGAGGCTTGGGAAGTTTTAGGCCAGCAGGTGGTAGACTAGGGTTGAAACCCAAATCTGTCTTATTTTAGAGCTCATGCCTTAATCATTACATAATACCTCCTTTCTCTGTATCAGGCTTAATAACAAGCCTCGATGTTTACCTGGGTTCTGTGTGTTCAAAGTAACAAGCATTCACTGCAGAAGGCTTTCCCGTTTTATAGGGGTTATAAAGTTTCAAGAGACTAGTCTTGTACAAATTCCATAGGCTCAGCAGAGAAAGGCTTGAACACAGGCCCTCGGGGATGTCACCTTCTGTTCTGTTGGCTGAGATCCTCGACTGGCTACGTCAGCCGAACCCCACAAAGCAGCTTTCTCTGCTGACTGCCCTTGCCCTTCCCTGACCACTCCATGATGCGCAGGCAAGAGGTGGATGATCTTCTGTGTAACAGCGGGGGATCCACACACACTGTTTTCTTCTTATTTGGCCTATTATTCTTTAACCTTCCCTTGGACTCAATAACATTTAAATGAGTTCTTGGAAAAGAGCTCACTGTTATAAAACACAGTGACACACAATAAAACCCCATAATACTTCAGTGGCTTTACCTATGCATCTGGAGTCACTATCATTGATTCATCAAATGTTTATTAAATCCCTACTACCTACCAGGCACCATTGTAGGCACTATAGTTATGCTGGAACTATAGCAGCAAAACGGTGACATCTTAAAGAGCTCAGAGTCTACGTGGCAGAGACAAGCAATAAGCAAATATGCACACAGTATAGCGGGCGATGATAAGTGCCGTGAAGCCCTAGGAGCCAGTGGTCAGTGATAAGGACCTGATACTCATCAGATTTCTAGTGTTTCCCATGCACCAAGGGAGAGTCATGTTACTAATTCTGGCCAATGGACCACAAGCAGAAGTGATGTGTTTCACTTCCAGAAGGAGGTTCTGAAGCACTGGTAGGCCCGCCTTCCAGCTCTCTTCCCTGTCACGGCGACCTGGGAGTCCTATGCTGCCGTTCAGGGTCCCAGAGGGGAGGAAGCTTGGATCCCCTTGTAACTGCGCAAAGGAGAGCCTGCACCAAGTGGCATCAGATTTTGTGTGAGCCAGACATAAACGTTCATGGAACTAAGCGACTGAGATGTGGGCTGGTTACTGCAGCACGGGCCCGACCAACAGTGTGAAGGAAGTACCGAGTGCCAGAGCCTGGGGACAGAAGACAAATGGGACTGAAGAAAGCAGGAGCCCAAACACCACAGACGGGGTGGACTCAGTGTTGTGAACCCTGGATGGGCATTTTAGGTCACCTGAAGATACTAAAAGATATTGATCTGTGGACATTACACCCAAAGATCACACTCTGGGGTATTTAGATTGGGACCTAAGCACACACATTGTTGTGGGGAAACATTGCATTCAGCAGAAGATGGTGAACAGGGTCAGCTGGCTTTAGGAAACTTCCCTAGAGACCGCCTGTCCCACGATCTGCTTGGGAGGGCGAGTGTCAGTGAGATCAAGTCAACGTCCTGCCGCAGGGGTCACCGGAAAGCAGCCAAACTGTGGCAGGTAAAGAAAACCTGTCAACTTATTAACTGAAATTTCATGAAAGAATATGTTGCGGAAAGAATTCTTGCATTAAATGAGTGACTGGACTAGATTCTCCCAAAGCCCCATCTCACTGTATAATTATTATTAACATAAATATTTAAATAGTAATAAAATGAGAGAATAATTACTTAACCTAAATTATCTCAATTAATCCTCACAAGAATTCTGTGAGATGCAGTTATTATTCTTTCCTTTACACAGATTTTAAAAAATTGAAGCGCAGACAGGTTAACTTGCCCCAAATCACACAGCTAGTAACAGGTGGTAGAGGTAGGATCCAAGCCCAGTCGGCCCATGATTCCGCGTCCCAGTGAAGAGGGGGATATGCCACCCAAATAATGCAGAGTCTAGGGAGGGCAAATGGAGACAAGGGCGCCCTGGAGGGGAAAGGGCCTCAGGCCTGGGCTCAGGGAGCAGCTCTCGGATTCTGGTTGAAGACCCCAGTCCTTAGAGAACAGAGCAGTTCACAGGCTGCCGGATGTGATGGGCATTTCCAACGACACAATATCCTCTCTCCTTGCTCCAATTCTATGTTCACCAGGCAACAACGAGCTAATGTGCACACTAGGATAGGGTTCCCCTGCTACGTCTCCAGTGTAAATTTATAAACTGGCATTCTGGTTTCTACCAGATTCTGATATGTTTGTGTTCCAGAGCACATGCTGCTGAGACTGGAATCAGACTACTACTGCCTAAGGCATGGGTCAGCCTTACCCTAAGGTGGCTCCCTCCTTCACCTTCAGGGCCCTCTGGAGATCTACTGTACAGGAGGAATCACACATGAATTCACTGACACATGAAAAAGAACTGGTTTATCAAATAAACCCATAGAGTTCACTCTAAAAAACAGAGAGCACGAAGGACCCCAAGGATAGAGAATGCAGGAATGTGTGTTTTGAAAGGGAAGCAGGGAAAGCTCAAGAGCATTGGGCTCCAAAGGGGGGGCCTTGAGTGGCTGAGGGACAACATTGAGGCTGGGGATACACGAGTGGTGGGGGCAGGGGACCCCAAAATGCTGTGCCTATTTCAGTTTTGCGTGAGGCCACCCCTAGACAGGGGGACTTCTCCAGTCCTCCCCGTGGTCTGTCTGCGCTTCTGCCCCACTGGGCCTGGCAGTCATCACCAGGGATACTGCTTCTTTTGCCCAACTCCGGAGGGCACCAGCTACTCACCTGGAGGTTCTTAAAGACCTTTTCAGTTTTTATGACAATGTTTTGGGAAGTACCAAAAAAAACAGCTTGAGACAGAATTGTCCTTTTCTGATTTGCTCAGAATTACCTTACCAATACCTCTAGCAGCGGGGCTTATTAGCATCAGCAAAGGAGAGTAGAGAGGGGACAGTTATACAGAAGGAGAAGCAGGACCAAATTATGCAACTATGGGGCATTTGTTCCCACATACGTTCCACTGATCTTCTTTCTCAACCTCACATCACATCATGGGTTAGCACATTAGGATGAAACTGGCTACAGTTAACAAATAATCCCAAACTTTTAGTGGCTTAACATGGGAGACATTTATTTGGGACTAACTTAAAAGATCAATGGGAGTGTTCATTAGCAGGCAGCTTTCTTTTCAGTAGTCATTCAGGGTACTAGTTCCTTCCCCATTGTCACCCAGAAGGCTGAGAGCCTTGAAGGAGGAAAAGGCACAATCGCATCTTCACTATCTTGACCCAGATGTGACCTCATCACTTGTATTCACGTTCCATCGATAAGAATTAGGCTCATAGCCCTGGCTGGTGTAGCTCAATGGATTGAGCACAGGCCTGCGAACCAAAGAATTAGGCTCATAGCTTCACCTGGGTACAAGGAGAGCTGGGAAATGCAGCCCTGAATGGGGCAGCCACTTCCCAGCATTGACTCTATACTACGGAAGAGGAAGGATCGATTTGGCAGAGAGTTACCTGTTATCAAATGGGCATCATATAAAATACAAGGGCAAATACTGTATACAGTGGGAGGGATAAATGGAATGACCTTGTGTCTCAGGCTAGAGGCAAATCAGGCCAGATTTGACAGACAAGCATGAACGGTGTCTTCTTCACAAAGGACTTGGCCTTCAGCCTCTGGGGTTCGGCCTGGAGATTTCTGCATCAACACGGCCTCTCGTGTGTTCAGCCTCACTGATGGGAAACACGGTCTCCACGAGGACCAGAATGCAAACCACGTGACACGGCTTTCAACATGAAGTCAAAACCAAGATTTTGGGCTTTGGAATTAGAACACATCCTAGTGGAATACACAAAATACACCCCCAAATTTTCAAGATTCTGTTTTCAGAAGAATAAAAAACCAGCCTAAAAATATGGACTCCAGCAAAGGAAGAGAGGAAAATAAAAGGGAAAATGAGGCCATTTTACTTACATCAAAATTAGCTAGAATGACGTTGTTTCGACATTTGAGAAGACTATGACTCTGTGAAAAATCAATCCAACCAAAAGTTGGCGAAGCTAAAATTTTCAAAAATTAAATTCTTCTCAGGGAATCAGACTGAATTTCCAACTGACTGGCCAGGCTGATGCTTGAACTGGCTGTGTCTATTGTGTACAATTATAAAACTATTTATATATTGAGGATATTAAATCCTAAATATCCAAATTCTCAGGCAACACAGAAAAGCATTTAGGTTTGCTTATAAACAAATCAACTACCTGGAAATCACTCTAGTCGGAAAAGGACCCCGGATGAGAGTCAGGAGACCTACTTCAAACACCGATTCCTCTCCCCCCAAAAACACCACCTAGAACGACTGACTGCCTCAGCCCCCGACTTCAATTTAAAATGAGGGTGTTGACCCAAACACTCCAGTTAGTACAAGACTCTGGTTCAGAAATTCTGCACAGCATCATATCTTATGTTTTAGTACAGGCTCAAAATTAATGGTCTAGCTTAAAATTAATTCTGGTAAAACTAAGTTACCCATTTAGGAATATCTTTTGACCCTCTGTCCTTGCTCCAAGGAAAATATGAATGGTGATTTAAATGACCGATCACCACATATATGATCCAGCCATGTGGATATTGTAAAATCATGCAAAGACGTATTTTCTTACATCAAAACCCGGGAGATCTATGCATTTTAAGTAGTGGTGGTTTGAGGTGAGATTAAAAAGCAGAGAGGCTGGCCGTTTTCATCACAGCCACTGGATGGCAACAGACATTAACAGAGAGCAGACAGAATAAGAAAAGCACGTCTTCCGTCTTGTTTGATTTCCTCTCCCATTTTAGATGCAGAAGCAAAGCGGCTGGAGATCTTACCAGGAAGTAAACAACAACCAGTTTGGAAGTAAAGGAATTAGTTTTGGAACACATACTGTTTTTATAAGTGCTTTGTGTATGGATAAATCCCCCAAGCTTTCAGCTCAGCCAAGAGTTGTAAGAAAATGTGGTACTTGCCAGAAGGGACGAGTTAAGACAGAACGCTTAATTTACCAGAATACACAGCTTTGTACTGAATAATTTATTAATGGCAGTGAAAATTCTGCTCTTGTGTAGTAAGATTAAGCTTGCTACTCCCCATTTGTGAATGAAAGCATACAGCTCAACCCCACCCTCAGGCCTTCTCCCTTGCCCGTGAATTTCCCAAGCGATGGACAGAGGTCATGCAGAGGACCCGTTAGACCCAGGAGGTCCCTGATTACTTGGAACGTGAGACGTTAGTTACCTGTGGTCCCACCATGTCCTTTTGAGGTCTGTGTCCTGAGCTTTGTGAGGTGGGGAGATCGTAGGAACATCCTCCAGAGTGAGGTTTTGAGACCAAGAGGAGGCTGACATCATCTCCCTTCACTTCTCCCAGGAGGAGGTGGAAGTCCAGAGTTAACAGTACAAATTCCATTCTAACCCCACACATGAACCATTTTAACCAACACCTAAGCCCAAACAGAAATCCAACTCTCAGGATTCTGACACAGGGTCTGGAAACAGGCGGGGACTAGAGGAAAACCTGTCAAAGATGACTCTGAGGGCTTTGAAAGACCAGCCTCAGAACAGTCCCTAGAATAATAATTCTCCAATTCTGACGTACTGAGGATTCCTTAGGAGCTACTTCATGAAGCAGATTCTTGAGCCCCTCCCTAGGAGATCCTGGGGGGATCCTAGGAATCTGTATTTTAACAAACAGCTTCTGATGTGAATAATCCACCAACCACACTTGGAGAAACACTGTCGAGAAAAACCAAGCAGTTACACAGAGCTCCAGATCCACTCTCCTCATCACCTGTCCCCAATTTCTACAAGAAGATAGAAAAGTCATGGCAGAAGAGGGGCACCCTCTCAGGCCTAGCTCATTGGAAACCCAGAAGGACCATTACAGAGACTACAGAAGCTCTAGTGATCGCAGATAAAGACCATGGTCAATTGTATCGCTGAGCAGGAGTAACCAGACCTAGCTAGGAGTATGCTTGTTCCCATTCAGATCCTAATTTGAGTGTCTGCCTTTTCTGCCAATGACCTTTTCTCTGACTTTAACCTCTGCTCTCTGGCAGGCTACTGTCTTTCCTTTGCCTGTTAGTATAATTTTGATTCCTACTTGGAACTGTATTTTGGACTTTCTAAAGCTTTTGTGAGTTACTAGGCCTAGTCCAACTTGTATCTAACTCTATTCAAATAACCAACTTGCTTGTTCACAATCCCTGCCTACTTCACTACATGTCTTATTTAACCTTCCCCAGGACCATAGTTGACCCTCATTCCAGCTTCAGCCACAGCCACCCAAACATCTCTGTCACCTAAACACATGGATGACTCTTACACCTTCAGATGTTTGGCCACGGAAATGTGCTAGGTATAGAGATCAGACTGCGAAAGACTATCCCAGGGCCATCATAACCCAAGGGGATGGTTTTCCAACAGCAGATACAAAAAAGGGGTTCAATGACTCATAAAACAGCATTAAAGTTTTGGGTATTTTTTCCCATTGTACATATTTTTGCATATATTTTTAACCATTATGGTGATGAAAACTGAAATGTAATTTGAGAGGTTTGGGGATAAAGTCACCCCCAAACTGACCCAATGCATCAGCAAGTCCTGCTGAGTCAACCTGCAAAGAGTATCTCAAGTCCTTCCAGGCCCGTCCATCTCCGTCACTACCGCCCTCTCCCAGTCACTGCCATCTCACGCCTGCCCTCTGGCCACAGCTTCCTACTGGATGTTCCTGCTTCCGCCATCATCCACCTCCGACAGCAGCCAATGTGACCTTTAGAAATGCAGGGCAGGTCATGTCACTTCCTAGTTTAAAAAAATCTTTCAGTGGCTTCTTGCAACATTTGAGATAAAGATCAAACTTTGCACCCTTGCCTGGGCATGAAAAGGCACTGCCAAACTTCCAACCCCATTTCTTGTCACTCTCCCATTTGCCTGGCACATTCTAGCCACACAGAACATTCTTTCAGTTTCTAGAATGACCCGAGAACTTCTCTACTTCTGGGCTTTGCATTTTCTGTTGCTCAGAACTTTTAAAAATCATCTCTTGCCATGGTTGACTCCTCAGTTTCCTCCTTCACTGCCCTTCTTATCTAAGCGTCACCTCCACCAGGTAATCTCACACGTCATTGTTCATTTCCTATTTAGTTTAACCCGTCCCCCACCCACAATGCAAGCTCCGTGAGCGGTGGCTACGTCTACCTCGGTTACCACTATATCACCAGTGTCAGGCACACTAATAGAGTGCCACATTGGTTGGCTCAAAGGACGGATGAACGAATGAATTGATATGGTCTTGCTTTGGTAGTGCGGGCCTAACAGTGGGTAAAACCCATGTCATTCTATATCACAGGAGTGTTTTGTGGGGTTGCCAAGACAGAATCCAGAAGTTTAGAGACCATACTGTGAGTATCCCATCTGGACTTCAGAGGAAAGTGGGGATAGTATTTAAAAGGGGCAGAGAATCCCACCTTTAACAGGAACCTAATCAACAAAACAAACAAACAAGCAAAATATAACTAAAGACACTGAAACTGACAACAGGCTGACAGTGAGGAGAGGGAAGAAGGGAGGGAATTTCAGGGGAAAAGGGGAAGGGTTTATAGGAACAAGTATAAAAGGACACATGGACAAAAACAAGGGGGGGGCGGAAAAAGGAGGGAGTAAATGGCAGAAAATTGTACTTGAACAACAATTGAAAAGAAAAGAAAGAAAAAGAAAAAAGAAAAAAAATCCCCCCCCCCAAAAAATAGGGATGGAGAATCCCCTGGAACTAGTCTTGGCTCTGAAGTGTGTGCGAATTTTATCCTCCAAGTCCCATGACTGCATGATAAGTAAGGATGATTTATTTCAGAGATAAAGGGCCTGGATAGAAAATCAGTATCACTATCAAAATAGGATTATTAATCCTTAGAAACATCAAAATGTTTCCATCTGTGAATTCTATCTCTACAGGCAAGTTCAGGGTTGACTTGAATCTATCGTAGGAACTAATCTATGCCCCACTCAAGCAAAATTTAGTAGGAAGATAGGGTGCACTGTGTCCCAAAGGATTTGCATCAAAATATTAGGTGCAAATTATTGCAACTATTAAATATACAATAACCATTTTGGATCTACATACACACCCTGGAGGTGAGTGTCAAGAATATATGTCCCCAGAAATAATAAATGCTGGGGCCACCAAGATTTAAGAAGGCTGAGAAGGAAACCTCCCCAGTGTCCTAAAGCCACCATTTTAAAAACATAGATCAATATGCAGTGTGGGAAAATGCTATTCTTGTGACTGTTTCAGAAGAGAAACAGTGACGGGAGCTGGCTACTGGCGGCCCAATTCCGGGGACGCCCAGGCCAGAAGCGTGCCTCCCGTCACTGGGCAAAGTCTCACGGAAGCAGCTTCGTTGCTCTGAAGGGTCTACAGTAGAAGGCTCGCTGTCTTCACCCGAGCGTTTCTCACACAGCACACACCCTCACAGAAGCCGAACTTCGTCAGGCATTCACTGGCTCATCTCACTGAAAGCTGGCCCCGGGGGTGGGTGCGGAGCGGGGAGCAGCTGTAACAGAAGGGGCATGAGTCTCGGGCTGATTCTGAATCTGCACCGTGAAAGAAAGAAACTTGCCAAGAATCTTTACAGTCTGATGTATTAATTCAGTGTCATGGAAGCAAATAAATAGAGCAGTAGAGGATCACTACGTTTTTAGAATTACAAGAAGGAAAATAAATGGTGGTCACACTTATTTTGTTTTTCTCCCAAATATTTTAGGACAGAAGCAATATCTGGCATAATAATGAAAAGCAACAACAAACATCATGAATGCTAGGTCTATCTGAGAAGACCTCCACCTGGGGCCTTCCTGCAAATCACTCCCCCAAGGCGGAGATAAGCTTTTCCCCGCCCCGAGGGCGGAGCCCTTCACACCCAGGGTGCTGCAGCGGGCGTCTTCAGGGCAGAGGCCTGTCCCAGGGCCCAGGTGGGAGGGGCTGAGTGCCCTCTCCGTCTCTCTAATTAAGAACTGCCATATGTCTAGGGCAGGCTCACCAAAGTGTTTTTGGGTTTTTTTGTTTGTTTGTTTTACTACAGGTCTGGGCTGTTTAGCTCATCTGCTTATGACCAAAATTCTCTTCTGTGTGCTTATTAAAAGTGCGGGTTTACACCTGGGCCCATTCTAATTCTGTTGTTCTGGGGATTGGGCCGAGCTGGAACATGCATTTCTAATCAGCACTCCTGCAGATTCTGAGGAACCTGGTCCCTAGGCCCCACTCTGAGAACCAGTGGCTTAAAACTAATTCCTCCAGCTGTGGTCACTGGGTGCATTCTTGAGAGTTCTACAAAGAGAATTTTTACATTTTGTACCTTTATTTTAATAATAATTTTGCAAATATTAAGAACATTCCAGATCACTCTGATGATCACTGCATACGCAAACATTAAAATGCGAGACTTCCATGGAAGTGTTTATAATCGGGTTGTAGTCTTCCCTTTGTCTCGGGCTGATGTGTCTTCAACTCAGATCCAGACCTGGTTTGAATGTTCACAGTAAAGCGAGGCCTGAATGGTATCTTTTCAGGGCAGGAAGGGAAGGGAATAGAAGGAATGGAGAAGATTCTGGCAAAGAACACCAGCACACTGAATCTGAGGGGCCCCAGGGATGACGGCACTGAGAAAACGGGCTTGCAGCTCCGAAGAGAAGACTTCTCTGAAGCCGGCCATCTGGGAGGTGCTACACCCACGACAGCGGCCGGAAACCTGCGTGGCTGAGAGAAGTAAATGAGGGACTGGAGGGAGGTAGCAAGAGACTGGGAAAGAGGTGAGACAGTAAAGAGAAAACCAGAAAAAAAGAAACCTCGAAGAGGTAAGGGAGGAAAAAGTTCTGAGAAGGAGAGGACTACATCCACATGAATGGGTACTGTCTCCGATTTCATTGTTAAGTGAAATAAGTTACAGTCTGTTCAATATGATATCCCTTGGACAATAAAAAAATATATCTCTAATAGCTCAAAAAATTTGTGAAAGGAACAACAACAACAAAACAAAAGTCTAGGGTTATCTCTGAGAATTAGGAACAGGAGGAAGGTATAGTAAGGGAACCTTAACTTTTTATTTTGCACCATTTATATAGTTTAAATGTATTATTATGAACATAATACTTTCTCACTAGTGTTTTAAGAGCTTGTCAACAGTATGACATTAAATTATGAGTGAGAATGAGAAAGATGAGTTTCGAAAGAGGCTGTTTTGGGGGCAAGAAGGTTGTCACTGGTGACCTGCATCAGAATGGTGTCAGGCAGGAGTGTGAGAGGCGGCCGCCATAGTCTAAATCACGGCCTCTCAAGCTTTAACGTGCACAAGGAAATCGTCTGTGGGTCTTTGTTAAAATGCAGGCTGCAGCCCGCAGGTCTGAGTGGAGCCTGAGGTTTCTAACTGGCGCCCACGTGGTGGCCACACGGCTGGCCCAAGCACCACACTCTCGAGTTGTAAGGCAGTCGGAACACAGGACACGGAAGTGAGAGTGAAGAGCCCACTATTTCCCCAAAAGTGTTCCCTGGAAGTTGGACCCTGCGGCACGGTCTAATAAAATAGATTGGCCGTCAAATGGGCATGGTAAATACCACACACCCATCCTGGTGTAATACCTTGGGTGTTAGTGTCTTACTGAGAAATTTCTGCTGGCTTTTCATGCAGATAGGGCTGATCTCACAGCTGTGGAAACTTCTCTCTGCCGTCAGAGTCTGACATTCATATGGGTCACCTGGAAGGGCGGGGGAACAGAACTGCAGGGGAGCAGGGGCCCGGGGAGCAGAGAGTCAGGAAACTGGAGTGGGAAGAATTGCACTTTGTCTCCAGTGCAACACCAGCAGCAAAGCCTGAAGCTCCTTGATGGCAGACGACATGATACCATCAGATATTTGCCCAGCCTTATTCTAAAGACTCTGGACCTTTTTAAAACCTAATCCAGCAGCAGCAGCATGGCTCCCAGCCACAGGAACGAGCGTACTTGTGAACACCTGAACTTGAATGCATGTATACTGCCAGCGGCTTCACCAAACAAGAGCAGGAAACCACAGAAGCTAACTTGACCTCACTGCTAAAAGGAGTCCCGCTTGACATGAGCATAAAATTCTTCTGTCTGCTGCCAATGATTAAGAACAGCCTGGAGGATGCTGGGCAGCACTGACCCTCTCACCAGCTGAGATGCAGCAGGTGAGACCAGAAGGAACCGCAGAGCTCAAACAGCGTGCTGGCAGCGCTGAGTCACCGCCCAGGACCGCCAGTGCTTGGCTGCCCTGAATGGCCTTTTAGACTCTCTTCACAGGAAATGCACTGAGCAGTAGGCTTCAGTGGGAGGCTGGCTTCAAAGGACACCTCAGTGCAGAAGGGAGCAGTGGTTATTCACCCTGGCACACCATAATTATTTGAAAAGACTGCTACTTGCTCCTCTCTAACATCTAAACTTGGCAGCGGAGGGTTCAGGCCATATGGGCACCTTGCACAGGATTAGAATGACACCAGAACGAGCCACAGGGGTGCTCTGAAGCCTTACACTCGCCGCTGAGGTTTTCCATCACCTTAGCTCTTCGTCGGACATCCGGTCGGTCCGTCAGCCCCCGCTGTCATACTTGTCTCTCAAATTTACGAAGGAGGGAAACGGGTCTGCACAATTCCTTTTTCTCCTTATTAGCCTTCAGGTTTATTTACTTTTGAGGGTAAGTGTGTTTGAACAGCACTGTGCGTGTGGTGGCTATTTCAGGGCCATCAATTCAGGGGTAAGGTGAAAACACATTCCTGTTACAGTGCAGTGACATGAACTCAAGCCTGACCACCTCAGGACAGCAGGGGACAGCAGGCTGTTCATGCTGATACAGTTCTGCAAGACGCCCTGGAGGCTGCAGGGTCCTTTCCCATCACAGAGTGGTGGCGAGAGAATCCAAATTAGTTTTTAAAAAATTATTATATTTTTAATTTACTTTTTAATCCTCACCCAAGGACATTTTTTTCATTGCTTTTCAGAGAGAAAGAGAGGAAGGGAGAGAGAGAAACACTGATGCAAGACAGAAACATCAATTGGTTGCCTCCTGTATGCACCTACACCAGGGATCAAACCTGCAGTCTAGGTATGTGTCCTGACCAGGAATCAAAGCCATAACCTTTCATTTAGGGGATGACGCTCCAACCACCTGAGCTACACCGGCCATGGTCCAAATTGGTTTCAATGGCTACCTAACAAATACACACTCCCTGTGTTAAATCTGTCACCAAATATCCTCCCTAACCACACTAAATATACTTTAAACTCACAGGGAAGATATATTTGACAAATCAGAAGTCAATTATGGGACCCCACACAATGCCACGTGACTAAGCCACCAGCAACCATACAACAGGGTGATTTTTCTTTATTTTTTTTTAGAGAGAGAAAGAAGAATGGAAGAGAGAGGGAAACATTGGTTGATTCTTGTATGTGCCCTGACTGGGGGTGGAACCCAAAACCTTGGCATATCAGGATGATGCTCTAACCAATCAAGATACCCAGCCAGGGTCTAGGGTGACTGTTCTATTGCATTCCTCTAAGTTTGTTTTATTATATTTTTTCAGGTTTCCTTGTCCCAATGTGTTAATTTTAAAGAATTTAGAGGCCAATTTCCAATCTATAAGAAGCAAGATTTTGCTCTCTATTTTTACATGAAGCCCTCTAATTGCTACTGACATTGTTGAAGTTAGCGTATACACAGGAAGGAGGGTGCACCCTCGAAATCATTTATCCCCAAAAGGCAGAATACTTCTGAAGAAACAAAAAGCAGAGGAGATGCGTAGGAAGGGATCTTGAAAAAAGCTGTGCTTTAGGGTTTGCTTTAAAGTTCTGCCTGGTGCTCTCCACTCAGGAGCTGGGGAGAGTTCCTCTGCCTTCGCTCAGTGTACCCCATTCTCGAGACTGTCTAGGACCTAATTCACCGACCCAACTCTTGGATTCCTCTCCTGAATTCTCTCACACAATCAGATGTTGTGGATGATTCTGGAAGGAGAATGCCCTCCACATACAATGTCTGGAAGATAAAAGAATGACTTCCACTTTTCCTGAATTTGCAGACTTCCAGATTCCTCAGGGGAAAATATAACGGCCAAATTAAAATCATTCTAAGTTATAAGTGAGTTTTAAAAATGATTTAGTGACCTTAGGTCTTGCTTAGGGGCAAGACACACTCTGAACCCAACTTTGGTCCCCGTCTTTCCTGACTGCCTGGGACACAAAAACATTACCCAGGTCTGACTCCCATGTTCTTCGAGTAAGAGAAAGAATGGTGGTAGGGACCTGCTGGCCCGTTTAAGAAAAGCTTGGCTGGTAAACTGGACGTGCTACTGGAAGGTTCCAGCCACTCCCCGTTGTTGAGGGGGTAGGAAACTGTATATGAAACTGGGATGGGGGTGTGTGTGTGTGTGTGTGTGTGTGTGTGTGTGTACACACACACCTATCCCTTCCCAAAAGGGGAAACTCAGCCCTGGAATGAAAGGAAGAGCACACTGGCTCCATTCAGCAGAGTATGGAGGGCTCTCATCTCTGAGGATGTGTGGGTTCTGCCAGCCCAATGTCACGCTGCTCACTGCTCAGAGGGAGTGGTTCTGCCACCGATGTCTGAATTCTCTTCTCCCCTCCCCCTCCCCTTGGACTGGTTCTCTGCTCAACTGTTTGACCAGCTAGGACAACACTACAGGGCTGAGCCTGAACCAACCCCGTGCTGAATACCCCAAACACCCAGAGAGAGCACACTAGGCAGACAAGCTGCTTCCATTATGAAAGTCGTCACTTTACCTTTTTGCTTATTGAGAAACAGCAGAGGGGGTGCCATGTCAGGACCGGGGCTCCTTGTGGCCATGGGACTCTCCTGGGAATCTGCTGCTTCTGCAGGTTTCTGCTGCACTGGGGACTCTTCCGGCTCCGCGTTTCTGTCTCCAGAGGGCAGCTCCTGGCCAGTTTGGGGGACAGCCGAGGGGAACTTAACGAAGGGGCCTGGCTCGTCCAGGCCTCGCCGGCTGGGTGCGTGCTCTCCGACCCGGGCACCCGGCTCCTCCCGGATGGCATCCAGGGCACCTGGCTTCAGCCGGGGTGAGTCCTGCTCCCGCTTGGGGCTCTCCTCCGAGGCTGAGGACGCGTCGCATGACTCAATGATAAGCTCACTGTCCAGCTCAGCCTCGCGCTCCTCCCTCAGGATGCTGTACTGGATAGAAGGTGAGGCCGGTGAAGGTGGTGGGCCACCCACGTGGCCGAAGGTCACGTAGCCAGAGGTCAGTGCATCCTCCGCGGCCAGTGGGTCCTCGGACACCAGCTCTATTTCTGAGTCCCCCGACTCTGCACTGCTGGCCTCATGGTCCAGGGGGCTAGGGATGGTGGGCAGCCCAGACTTGGCCTTGGCCTCGGGCCTGTGAGACACCTGGCCTGCCGGCCGTGGGCTCTCAGCTGTTTCATATGATAAGCCCTTTGCTTCTTTAATGGCAGCGATCAGCTCGTCCTCCGAGATGCTGCTTTTCCCATGAGATTCTGCAGCAGATGGTTCTGTCGTCCCACAAAGCGAAGGAGAGCGGGAGAGGCACACACACATGGACAGACAGATGGACAGAGGGAGAAGAAATAAAACAAAGTTCCATTAGGAGAGATGTTTTCTCGTTGCTTGAGAAACACATATGATTAGCACAAAAATAGTCTTGTTTCCAGGGCTAGGCTGGAAAGACAGGCCACCTCAACTAAAAGGCTAATTACTGTTATGGCCCAATTAATCAGTGTTTTACATACCTATCTATCTTAATATAGCTCTTTAAAAAATGACCCAGCAATTTCTCAGCAACAGCAGCACCTTGGTTTTCTTGTTTGTTTCAATATGGCCTAGACTCTAGAAGTCATTGTTTTTAATTTCTAATGTATTCTCCCAAGGAAGTTTTCAAATGTCAGAGATCTCATCAGATAATCTGGTGGATATAACTCTCTAATTTGGCCCACCAATATCGGCAAATCTGGAAATCCACCATTATCATTTATCCATTGCTGCTCTTGTTCCCTTCTGTGATAAGACAAAGAGTCGATTTGGATCCCTATGTACAGTTTGATTTCTGAGCTTTACATTTCCCACTAGAAACGATAATTTTACTCGTTTTCAGCAAAGTGTAACTAGGTGGAGCCACGTAAGAGACTCTTCGCCCGTTCCACCAAGCCGGCTGTGCAGACCGCCGCAGCGCCCAGTCCCACCTGCCCCCCATGGGGCACCCGCTGCTCCTCTCTGCCCTCACTTCAACTCCTCGAGAAGAACAGAACCTGAGGACCCCCCCACCCCCGCCAGGCCCCTCTGTGAATGCCTGCCTTCTGCCTGATGATCTGAAAACCTGACTGCCAATCTCGCTGGTATTTCTGTCCCTTCGAAGAGTCTACCTGAGATCACCATGACAGCAGCCTTCAGGAACTTGGTCTTCCCTTGCCATACAGAGGGCCTTACTTCAGAATACCCTAGATCGTGGTCTCTGGCCATTCTGTGAGCAAGAGCTACTTGGGAATGATGGCTAAAGGGTAATGGATTTTTTTTGTGGGTAGGGGTAATGAAGTACTCTAAAATCTGTTGTGGTGATAGATACACATATTCCATTAAAAGCCATTAAAATGTAAATGGATGAATTGTACGCTATATGGATCATATCTCAATAAAGCTGCCTGACCTGTATTAGACTGTAGTGTGAGTGAGAACTTCATTTGCATGAAACATCTGAGATTTGGGGATTTAGCTGAACCTGAATGAGTGCCCCTCTGCAATCTGGATTCTGTTCCGCTTGCCTAAACTCACTGCTAACTCTCAGGTCACTCTGGGGTTCCGACCCTTTAAGAGGAGACTGTAATCATTGGGAGGGGGAGTTAGGACGACCCGACGAGTTGCGGGGGCCACAGGGGTGGAAAGAGAGGACAATTCAAAGACACTGAAGGGAGAAAAACCACGGATTTAGAGTCTGACTCAGGTGGTAGGTGAGAAAAATGGGGCGTCAGAGGTCACTCAGAAATGGTGAACCTGTGTGAGTAAAATGAACAGGAATGCCATACCCAGAAACACGGATGTCAGAGGAGTGAGCTGTACTGATGAGACAGGGGAAGAAATTCTTATCTTGGATGTCTTCCCCTCCCATGGCTCGTATTCTCCCAAGTTTCTCACATTAGAAGCTTCTGTCTGACCATCTAAACTGCCAGGACTGACCAAACGCCTACTTTTTCAACATTCCTGGGCCTGCATTTGCTAGCCTTCGTACCTGGGCTGCTTTCTCTGAATCATGAGAGCCCTTCTCCTCATCGAGATCTCGGATCACGTGTCACGTCCTCAGAGAGGCCTCCCCGGTCCCGTGACACCCAACACTCTGTCGCCCTTTACAGCACTCACGCGCTTCATGAAACGACACTACTTATTTATGTGTTGTTTTTAACTGTCTCCTCTCACTAGCAGGTAAACTCCATGAGGGCAGGGACTTTATAAATCTTGTACTGCGATGTCTCTGGTGCCCCATAGATGTCTGACATAGAAAAGTCACTCGATAAGTATTTTTTAATAAAAGAATGAATTTTGAAAATGAGTAGGAGAATCACAGACCTCACCAGTGCAAGGAAATAGCAACAGTAGTTTTCAGAGTTAAGATTAAAATTGACTTACTTTTTATTGCTTTTTTCTTTTTAAGGGAAGTTGGGTGGCTTAATAATGATCACCCAATCACTGATCATTCTGAGGGCAGCACCTGAAAGAACACCTGTGACCGCCCTGACACCTTCTAGGTGCTGCGCTGGTGTCGGAGGCCACACGGTGCCGATGGGTCAGTGGTCTGGTGCATCAGGACAATGCCCATTTCTCTAAAATGCTTCACGTGTTCCCTTGACTGATCTTTGCTGAAAAGATACTTTCAATATCTGATATGTAAGAATTTTTACCTCTGTACTTCAGGGTATATTATTTAACAAGATAAAAATAGTTAAGTATGTTGCAGGAAGTTACAAAATGAAGTAATCTATTGGACTTAAAAGAATTTAGACTGGACTCTCTGCTTAAGCTTCAGGGTCTGTAGATAACACTGTTCTAAAGTAGAATTTCTCCTGATTCATAATTCACATAATTAGAAGTATTCCCTGCAACTGATGATTTCCTTATTTATCAAATAATGATAAACAGAATTCCTTTTGTTTAAAATATTTTCCTTTCCCTCACCTTGTCTATACGGTTTTATGTAATTCTTGGTGTTTGTCTTATCTGTTGGTACTGGAAATGGCAGAGTGACCCAAGACCCCAGGGAGGTAATGAAGCCCAAATTTTCCAGTGTCTATGGGCAGAGTGTCATATGAAGCCAGGGTCACACATGCTGGAAAGGGAGTTAGGTTAAACTTTTGAAATAAAAAGAATAAGGAGAAAGGCCTCAGAGACTAGCTGATTCCTCCTGTCTCTTCTGTTAATTCTATTCTTACTTGTTATTTTATGACTCAGGTATTACGATGTGGAGAACGGGTGGAGAGAGGAGCTGAGTAACGGGACAAGGGACTTGCTCCTTCTTGAACAAACTTTCCTTAGAATGTTTATTTGGAGCAACTACAGAGAAATCCATTACCCTAACTCCATGCTGTGAAGTGGGCAACTCAAGATCATAAAACTCCAAGGTTACATGAGTCAGATCTTTGTTTTCTCTTGGAGTTGCTCCAGAACCTCAGTGGGTCATGGCTATTTAAAAAATAGAAATGCCCTAATAATAACTAATGAACCCTATATCAAGTCTTTCCCATCAATTTTGTAAACTATAATTTTTACATGAGGCGTGTGCCATGTAAGTGGACCTCTACATGCTGATGCATCACACTCTTCCTGAAGACTGGCTGAAGTTCTCTGGAGTGACCACCAGGCAGTCCTGGAGCTCTGTGAGGCACAGCTAATAATGCAGCTTACATCTTCACGGTGTCCCAGAATGACAGAGGTAAGCTGCATTGCCAGAAAGAGCACAGGGAGGCTTTGAGACTCAGCTGTGCCCCTACCTCATGCTGTGGACCAGGACAAGTCATATCTAAGTCACCTGAGGCCTCAGCTTCCTTATTTGTCACCACAATACAATCTCGATTCACATTTTATGAGTTCACTGTACCCTCACACCTTCTGTCCTTGTACCTTCTCAGATTGGAAGGCCATCCCTCCCCTTTACCTGTGTTATCTCCTCCTGCTCCTTTAACAGTCACTTCAGGTCTCTCAGTTCACCTGGGGAGCTGCCGGACTTTGATGCTCCTCAGCACTCTACACTTCCCTCTCTCAGAACACAGACCACACCAGAGTTTGACTATTTTCCTGGTCAACTGCCCACTACAGAGTGGGGACTGACTTGCATTTGTCTTGTAAAATTCTGTTATCGCCAGTACTTCGTGAAGTGACTGACCAAAAGAACGTGTAGAAAGTGTTTGTTGGGTCAGGGAATAAATTTGAAAATCGGAGACTTGGTGCAGTGCATCTTTGAGACTCTTGGAGCTCCACGGTTGAACGAGTCTGAGATTAGGCTGGGGAAGGGGAGGAAGTGATGCTAACTCTTTAGGGAAACAGGGCAGGAGGTACTTCCGTTAGGTCCACTCTGTTTTAACACTTGGACTTACTGCAGCATCAGGATTTAGAGCAATCACTCCTAATCCTGCAGTCTAAGATCTGTTTTAAGAATTCAGTGAAAGCTCATTCATCTGAGGTGCTGAAAATCACTTTCTATGAATCAAAAAGGTTTGTAGATTACTTTTGGGTAGGGTCAGAATGTCAGTCACTACAGGCAGGGGAAGATTCGAAGCCCTCAAACTGTTCTCTTTATCCTGATGCCTCATGGGCATCTGCACACAGGATGAAGATGCACACAGGATGAAGATGCACACAGGATGGAAGATGCACACGGGGTGGAGATGCACCCGGGATAAAGATGCACACAGGATGGAGATGTACAAGGGATGGAGATGCACACGGGGATGAAGATGCACCCGGGGTGGAGATGCACACAGGGGTGGAGATGCACACGAGAGGAGAGACGAGCATAAAATGGGAGACGCACACAGAACAAAAATGCACACAGGACAAAGGGGGCGGGGGAGCTCCTGCTACCACTCTGGCCTTTCACCAGGTAGAGGAGCCCCCTTTGTATGTAAGAGGATGTACTGAGAGTGTGGTTTAACACTCTGCCTTGAGTAGTAGAGTAGTAGAACGTTCAAGTCGAATAAAATCACAACTTACTGAATTTTAGAATTTTAAAAATTCTATCCAAATAAATCATTTAGTTTAAAAAATAAAATTGTAGGCAGATCTTCAATACACTACAAGATAAAAACGGCAATGCCGAGACTGAAGGGTGGGAACAGGAGAAGTCCTCTGTTAGGTTGCCTCTCACTGCCCATGACCTTCCAAGAGTCCCTGAGGCCCACCTCTCCCTTCCTTGTGCAGACTTGGATCTGAGGGCAGGAAGATAAAGGTCCTGACCAAGGTGACCCAGATGGTCTCAGCAGAACAGGCCAGGTGCTTCCAGGGTCCCCAGGAGGAAAGCCACCCTAGAAGCAGGTGGTGCCTCCCTCTCTGCTCCGAACAGTAGGCCCGTGTGAGGGTTTTCGCGTTTCCAGTGTGTTGCTCCTTCCCCTCAATAGAAGAGAAAACTTTATACAGAGCAAATCTGGCAGGATTTTAAGGAATATCCCAAATCTCAACCTTTGTACAATGGGCGCAAGACTAGAAAAGCTGTATGCTAATTAAATTAGTTGAGATGAGACTTCCAAGCAAATCCCAATTCCTTAATATTCAGATGTCCACGTGCTGGCTTTTCCCAAGACAGGGAACAGCAGTTTCCTTACCTGTTGCAGAAGATGGAGGAGTGATGGAGCCTGGGCTGTCATCTTCAGGCTCCGAGACAGTGACAGTGGGGACTGTGTCAGGACTCGGCTTCAGACAGAGATCTTGCTTCTCAGGGCTCATCGCTTGGGTAGCAGTTTCAACAGGTGGCTCAGTCTCAGTCAGCGTGATTTTGACAGGGGCAGTGACCAGGGAGGCCCTGTGGTGCTCTTCAGAGAGATCATCTATGTAAGGAGCAAAGGTTGATTCTTCAAACAAATGGTCCTTGAGGATTTTTCCCTCCACAGGAGCCGGTTCATGGACCTTTTCAGATTTGGTTGAGATTTCACTGTCCATATTCTTAAAGTCCAAGTCTTTCTCTTCCAACTTGGGGTGAGGTTGCTCCTGAGAGTTCACCTCTCCTGGCCCAGTTATGTCCATGTATTTGTAAGCTTCTGCTTTCATCTGGTCCAGGGGGTCTGCTAAGATCTTGTTCACTTCAGTGGACTCTGCAGGAGTCATCTCTATTCCAGAATCAGAACTAAATAAGCCGTGAGGCTCTGTCCCAGGCATGTCTGCTAAGGAGGGTCCGGGGGTACTCAGCTCCTCAGGACTCTCTGATGTGGTGACATGGCCATTTTCCTTCTGAAGAATTCCAGTGAAATACGTAGAATCCTCCTGAGGTGGGTAATGGACGTCGGAAATCAGAGACGTGTAACATGCTCCTTCCCCATCTTTTGATGCCATTGAGAAGGGATGATCCATGGCACGGGAGACATCTGGCACCCCTAGGAACCAAGACAGGGGCAGACAGTGAGTGGGTGCTCAGCTTCAGTCCTTTCTCCCGCCTAACCCACCACCCACCGCTGCCCTGTGAAGACGCAGCATCCTTTCTCCTCCAGACCACAGAGTTCCCTCTCAGGGCCGGCACATCATTCCCCTCGTCTCCCTGATTGCCCACAGCCCTGGTGCATCCCCAGCAGCAGACTCTGGGGGCTCACACAGCCACTGTGGCCAGAGAAGTTAGAGGCAGATCCCAGAGGACTAGAAAGTTGATTTTCAACATCTACTACCTCAGTACACAAAGACTTGGTCTTACTTAACATTACTTAACAAAAGCCCTCTTTATATGTTAAAATCCTCATGACTCTAAGCGGAGTGGGAAATATAGGCGAATTCAGGCCTGTGAGAACAGCAATAGGATAGTGGACTGGGGAGAGGGGCTCCTGTTAGAGCTGGGAGAGACCTCAGGAGACCCTCTAGTCCAGCCCTTTCCTCCAGGGACGCCTGCTCCGCCTGGATGGACGCCATCCCTTCTCTTTCTAAAGGTCCTCAGAGAACGGGACTCCGAGTTTTCCAGTGGACTCATCCCAAAGCCTTATCACTTTAATGGTGCTCTTCCCTGTTTCTTCAGTTTCCTCCTCATTTTGTTTCACTCTCATACATGCATCTACTGCTCATTCTTTGCCTTCCAGTGATAGTCACACGGACCCACTGGGAATTTCTTAGTTCTACTGGTGGTGCCAAGGACAAAAGAGGTTTCCAAGTTTGAGTCTATGGGGCGTTTTCACCTGGCCTTCATTCTACTCACAGGCCAGCCAAACGTTCATTAATAGACAGAAGAGGAAAACCCTCCATTATTTTTCTTGGCTGTAAAATGTCGTCAGAAAGAAAGCTAATGTTTATTGAGGCATTACTAAATGCTAAATAGTTGCATTTTGCCTAATTCTTACAACTGTTTTATAAATTGAGCCCCACACTCTGAACATACAAACTCCTCTCACACATACACATACACACAATTACACACGCAGCCCTTAAGACACACCCAAAGAACATTCCAGACAGGGCACCGACTCATCAAAGTGCCAGCAGCAGTAACACAATAGTAAGAGCTAATATTTGAGTGCCGGCTGTGTATCAGGCATAGTTCCAAGCTTTGTAGTGATGCTGACTCATTTAATCACCAAAGCAATCTTAGGAAATCGCTAGTATTACTAGATTTAATTCCCAGATGAGGAAACTGAGGAACAGACAGGCTAAATAACTCATCTGTGAGCTCATAGACAGAGCCAGGATTCCAACCCCAGCAGTCTAGGTGTCAGGAAACCTCCTCCCACGCCCTTTGCACCTTCTCAAAATCAGTTTGCGAAGTTCTTTTTTTTTTTTAAAGTAACGCTGAATCTAGCATTATGACAAATGAACTTAACTTTTGTATTTTCCTGGCTTTTTCCTTGGTTGCACAAGCCACTGTTTGTCTAAGGGAAACGAAAGAAGCAGAAGACTCTCCTCCACTCTAGCACTTTCCCGCCTCAGCCCCTTTCCCCGGCTGTTCTCCGTCCTCGGCTGTTCTCCGTCCTCGGACCTCTCTCCCCGCGGATGCCCGCACACCGACCCTCTCCTGGCCAGCTCGCTGCTCAAAGCTCACCTCTGAAAGGAAGACAACCACCCCTCTATCCAAAACTGCAACCAGCCCTGCCCCCCCACTCCCGGCAACCCTGTTCCCTGCTACCCTTCCCTGCTTTTTCGTTTTTCTCCTTATCATTTGTCTCCTCCTCATACACCAAATAACCAATCAATCAATCAGTTGGTTAATTTCTCATGTGTTGATTGTCTGCCCTCGCTAGGCATGCTCCATGAAAGGGGGAATCTTTGACTATTCTGTTCGTTAATATAGCTCAACCCCTAGAACGGGGCCTGGCACATAGTAGGCACTCAATAAATATTTGTGAAATTAAAAAGTATAAATTTTAGAATTAAGCACATGTAACAGGACTGTGTGAGCAGACAGGTTGGCAGATTCCCCTAAATTGCTAGTGATACTCACTTCACTCAGCAAGTGGCCTACATTTGTAACCAGTTCAAACCTGCACATTTCAGTAAAGCTTCTAATTGTACTTCCTTTGCATGTGGCTGCCCCTTTTCAATTTAGACTCCCAAAAAACCTCAGTGGCAAAAGGAATAATATTAATGATGAGCCTTATTGCCTACCATATGGAGACTACCAAAGAAAAAGGTAATGAACTTAAATCCATGTGTGCACACACAACTTCATCCTAAAGAATTTAAAAAATTTCTTTATTTGGGCTCAGCCTACCTACAGACTTCACTGGAGCAGGGAAATCGGTCTTGAGATGCTTCATTACAGAATGTGCATCCTAGGATTCTCTGCCACAATCACCTGGAACCACTACCAGCTGTTAATAAGTAATTGTTCACCAGAAAGTAAGGAGGGGTTTGCCTACAGATACAAATTGTCTAGAGATGTGGCAGTGGGGAGGGGGATTCTCTCCTGGGAAATGCACAGCAGGTAGTGTCACGGCTGTGACAGTAATTATCATTGGACTCTTGCTCAGTGCTTCTTCTACTGCAGAGGCCACCCAGGGCTCCTGGCCCTTAGCACCTAGATCTGGCGTGGTGCATAGCCCTTCACCCCATGGTCTCCTGATACCAGTTATCACACTAAACACAACGCAGCAGCTGGCTGCAGGGTTCTGCCCTGCTTCACTGGATAATCCTTAACCTCTGCAGCCTTGCATTTGAGACAATGTGAATGCCACCTAGCCTCACAACTTCGTCTCTGCTGCACTTCACCATCTCACACTCCCTTCGCCAGCTCTCGGAGCCCTTCCACTCCCCAATTCAGGCTCTGAACTCCGACTCACATGCACCCCCATCACTTCCCCAACACTCCGTCCTGCCAATCTCCACCCCCAAGCCTCTGGCTTTCAACCTCAAGCCATTCACGTCAAGCGACTTCGAATGCTCCTCCTCCATGATGCATGTGTTGACCACACCTGTCAGTCCTTGACCCCTTCCTATTGTCCCCCTCGTCTTTCTTCCAGCACGTAATTACACTGCTCGTGTGGCATGTGTGACATACGACTTCTCTATGTCCGAGTTATCTCCTAGTGACCTGCCAGCTCCTGGAGTTTGATGCGCACGGCTTGCACACTTTATTGTACGGTAGACACCCAACACAAAATGAATGAATGAATGAACGAACGAACCAATGGACCAATCAATGGACTTATTCTGTACAGCTAATGAGAACTAGGACTAATTGATACAATTTAGAAAGAGAATGTGTTCAATCTATCAAGTGAAAGACCAGTCTAGAATCTGAGTTATCCAACAAAGGGACAGAGCTGCATCTCAGAAATAAGAGTGCTCTGACCCCAGTGGGCAATCAGGTAGAGAGGGGCCCAGCATCTGCCTAGGCAGAAACCAGCATTTGGTGAAAAGTCCCTCCCAAGTTTCTATAATTTTTGTACTGATTGGCTGCCACTCTAGTCGGACACAACATCCTTTACTCCTTCCTTATTTGTAAAACTGAATCAATATAATTTTCCCTAAGTAAGTCCCACAGCATATAGGAGCTCCCCAGATGCACGGTAATTATTAAGGGAGTAGAATCTAGAGTCATTTACACTAAAAAGGAGACAACAAAACCGGGGCTGTCCACCCTGTGGCTCGCAGGCCGCATGCAGCCCAGGATGGCTATGAATGTGGCCCAACGCAAACCTGTAAATTTACTTAAAACATTATGAGACTATTTTTGTGATTGCAAGTTGCAATGTATTTAACGTGTGGCCCAAGGCAACTCTTCTTCCAGTGAGACCCAGAGACGCCACAAGGTTGGACTCCCTTGCATAAACAAAATCAGTAACTGGGAGGAATTTCCACCTCTGAAATTCTTGTCCTCCCACCTGTGTCTCACTCAGGGAGCCCAGCATGAAATGGAAAGGAAGCAAAACAAAGCCAATGTGTAAATCACACATTTAAATGGGACCACGTCGGAACACTCATAAAAGCAACAAATAATCTAAATACTTTGAATGTGGCCATGTCCCATTTTCTTAAAATGACCTAAGTACCCTGAACGATTGTCAAGGTTCCAACTTATTGAATTTGAAAATGTACATACATTACAGGGTGCCTATCTGTTAGAACTCCTGAAAACAGAAAGTCCTCTGAGACAGTCAATTATGTGAGTGCAGGTTCCTGTGGGATCGTTGGAACCGGCAAGCGAGCTGAGCCTCAGGCTCAGGAAAGCCAATTAATTCTTGTCAGCTCTTCCTGCAGAGCAGGCAGATGTGGGACCCGAGAAAGACAGCATGAGCCGGTCACCCCAGCTAGGAACCAATATTGTTACACTGTTAAATACAAATCCATTAAATAAAAGCACTTTCCTCCTCGAGACCAGAAATTACTGCTTTCTTTATGTAACCCAGGATTCCTCGGAACATCTGACCTCTTTCTCTCGGCTATTTCTTTGGCTGCCTAGAAGCCCAATTCCTGTGGAAGAAGATACACAACGGGCAGGCCCACAGAAGGCCTCTTAGGAGGTGACTGGACAGGAGGGCACCACAAATTCAGTTACCTGGATGCATTTAAAATGGGATTGATTTTTCAAATTTTCATTTTACAAGTAACTTTTCAGGAAAGTTCTTACAATAAAAACTGAAGAATCCATTGGTCACGATTTCTAGTCAAAAGCTAAGTGGAAGAAAGAAGAAAATAAGCTCAAACTATTGCCATTCAATCATATGTGCTGATAACAATCAGCCTTCTGTAGCCCCAAGTGCCCTAGTTCAGAAGTGCTGATCACGAGCGAGACAAATTCAGGAACCTCGTAAAGGGTGGGTGTTTTCTTTAATTCTCTGGGAATACTAAGGAATGACACGACAAAGATGATTTGCTGAATATGGTTTTACTTTCCCAAGGAAAGTTTCTATCCCAAAATTCTAGTTCTTAATTCTGACTGGCCCTCAGAATCGGGTTCACTCAGTTGGCGGCCGACAGCTTAGGTTTGCGTTCAGATGCCGCTGCTGTCAGTGGCGAGACTCTGGGCAACTTAGCCTCTCTGAGCCTCAGTTCACTGCTCTTTAAAATGGGGGCAATAATAGTTCCCATCTTTATTGGGCTGTTACAAGGGTTAAGTGAGATGAAACGCTTAGCTCTGTGCCTGGCATGTAGTACACACTCAATAAATGAGAGCTGTACATTTTACTTTTACCTCTGCTCTGAAGGGAGGACACTCACCATTTGCAACACAATACCACCTGTCCATTGGCGTGGTGCCTCATCTCTAGGGACATGCGGTCAGGCTAGTCGGGGCCAGAGGAATTGAATATTGCCAATCTGCACTCATGTTGCCCTCTGGGGTCTGCCTTACATGCCAAAGTCCCAGAGTGCAAGGCCGGTGCTGTCTGCAGAACTCCGAGAGCAGGCAGTTGGTTGTTAAGTACTTTCTAACAATGGTCCTGGCACAGATCCTGTCACAACTGTGGTGATGACAGCCTCGAGTGTGAAAAGCTGAATGTACCAAGACAATAGACAATAAAGAAATGAGAGTGTTCAGTGCCCATGGATGAGCTTCTCCCTTGAGGGTGGAGCTCATTCTGACCCCTCAGGGTAAAGATAAGGGCCCGTGGTTTAGGATGACACCCCTATAACTCTATGAAGCCCTCTGACTGCTCTGAAATGGAAGCAGAGAGGATGCCAGAATGGAAGACGGATGATACCAAAGGTTTTCTGAGCACAGAGGTAGATAAACTCCAGTACAGAAGTAGCTGGATTAAAAACAAAAACAAAACAAAGCAAAAACACCAATTATTGTTGGAATAGAGCCAATACTAATAGGCACAGGGGACACTGGTCCTATTGCATTAAGAAATATTTTAAAAGGAGGAGCATAATTTTTAAAAGAACTGGAATGACAGTGGGAGTGGAGGGAGAAATACACATTCAAAATCAAGAATTAAAGACCAGAACCCGAGACCCGGGAGTGCATCTGCATTCACTTTTCCCAGAATCGTTTGCCCTCGGGCTGCCTGTGTGATGGATGGCAGTAGCCTGCCCAGAGGTTAGGCTCTGCGGCTCTTTCCCCGAAACTCCCACTCATCTTTCTGGGTGCGAGGAAATCAGCAGCCGCACAGTGCGGAGGCTGTGACACATTTGACAACAGAGCCATCCAGAATAAATGGATGTGCCAGGGAGGCTCCAGGAACCTCTATGTCTCCTAGAAAACACTCTCCTTCTGAAACTAAGTGGCCTGTGAATTAACATGACAAATGGGTACTGAGAAACCCAGGTACACTCATTTTTTACAATTTTATCTATGTAATTAGTTAATAGGATAAAAAAGAAAAAATAAGCCTGCATTTGCCAACAAAAGACTAAGCCAACACTGATGACGTGCTGGGGGGCTTAAGACCGGGAGTGACTACTCTGTCTTTTTCCAATTCTCTGCCTTATTTAAAGCTTGCCTGCCAGAATGATAGATTTAGCTGTTTGGGATTGCCAAACTGGTGTTTAATAAAAACTGAGTCAGCAAGTTTTGGGGCTTTCTTTCCCTTCTGAAGAGCCAGGGCTTGCAGTACAGAGCTTTCACTTTAACAGAAAATTCTGCTGGAGGAAAACACACGGCCTGGCAGGCAAAGCACTGTCTGGGTCTCCCTGAGAACCCTCAGCAGTGCCCTGGGGAGATCGAAGCTGCAGAGCGTTGGGACGGAACAGGAGCAGCAGCTCTGATGAGCCTGGACTGTGAGATGTTTTTTACCTGCTGTCCATGGGCGGAAATGTCATTCTATGGCCTTCTTTGGGGAGGGAGGCTATAGGTAAATGTTTATTTAAAATTTACTTAGATCTTAAGAAAAGGGACTTAAAACTTGACAGAGAGTCTCACTGCTTTTTTAAAATAACACCTGTATTGATTTATAATTCGCAAACCATCAAATTCACTCAGCTGTGCAGTTCAGCAGTTTCTGTGCATGCCCAGTTATGCAACCGTCCGCACTAAGCCACCCACCTAATTTAGACGCATTCTCCTCTCAACGCTTTCCATACAAAGCTCTAAGTGACCTGTGCCCCACAAAGAATTACTTTTGTAATAAAGGAAAAAGCTGCCCCAACCTACTTACATTTGTTGATAGAATTTCGTCCTCTGATTTCCAAAGGAAAAAATAATTTGTTCTTGGCCACACTTCCCTCGGTGCTAGGTACGTGAGTAGCAGCAAACATGTTGACTGAAAATTTCTGTTGGTACTTTAACGGTTCTTTTGCTTCCTTCTCCTACGTGGAATCACCTAGCTAATTCCCACAATTTCTTTTATATGCACATTCCCCCTTTCTTCCCAGCTCGACCTTTATCATCTTCTGCTGAAATAACTGACAGTTTCCTGTGTTCCCCGGCTCTCAGCCTCGCCTCTCCTGTGTGCCGCCCTGCACATGACTGGCACACTCATTTCCCTAAAACACCACCTGCCCCGTGTCGCTTCTCCATTCCAGAGCCTTCAGGGGACATCTTTGTCCATCTGTTGGCTCTGAATTCAGGATCCACATCAATGAGGTCCCCGTCCACCTTTATAATTTTATGTCTGAGCCTGCTCAAGAAATGCCCAGTTCAAGCCCACAGGCATGAGATTTTCAGCTTCTATGCTTTTACTCAAGCCCTCTCCCCACCCACTGAGAGGCTCTTTCACTTCTCCCAAATCCATATAAAGCTTCTGGTGATGTTTCACCTTCTCTAGGGAGTCACCCCCCACAGCCCACTCCTCGATGCTGTCTCCCTCCTCTCCACTCTCCAAGGGCGGCAGCCATTCGTTCGGGGCTCACAGGGTCTTCTGCCTTCATCACCTGTTATCTGTTTTTTCTGCACTGGTGGACAGCCATGTCTTCGCTTCTTCATCTCCGAGTGTCTGGCACTGTGCTTTGCACACAGCCTGTGAGTAGTAACCGCTGACTGGATGAGTATCTCCGTGTTCCATCTGATTGAGGCATACTTAAGAGCTCTTAGAATAAGTATTTTACCACCAATCCTGTGCTAATCCAATCAAAAAGGCTTACTGAATATTCACCGTGAGCAAAGCACCAAAACAAAGGACATTCCCATACTAATGTAGGCCCAGTAACCAAGTGTGTCGTGAACATTCACTGTGAAGCCACTGTTCATAACTGGAAGTTCAAGTGCCCCTGGCTGCTTGTGGCAGTCATGCTGATGGGTGGCAGGGTCTCTGGGAGGATCATAATCGGAGCAGGGACGTCCCACATAGAGCCCTCACATGGCATATCCTGATTCATCTTTCTTGTCAGGCATAGCATTTTCAGAAGAAAATACAGAAGCACTGGAAGGGTTCTTTGAAGTTGTCTAATCTAATCCCCTTCCTATCCTACGATCTCATCCACAAGGCTCAGGATTGACCACCTCCCAACCTTGGTACGAATATTTCCATTGGTGGAAATACTGCTATGCAAACCTAATTACTAGTAAGTGTCATAGTTATGAGCCTAGGCTGTGGAGTCAAATACATGACTTTGAATCCTGACTCCACCATTTACCAGCTGTGTAACCATGGACAGATTCCCTAGTACCTTTGTGCTTCAGTTTCATCTGCTAATAATGATCATCACTTCATAGGGTTATTGTGAAGACTAAATGAGATGGTAACATCAAAGCACTGAGAATCACATCTTAAGGGCTCATTATCATTTTCAAGATTGAACTTAAACACACCTCAGTGTTGTTTCCAGCCTTTAGTCCCATGTTTGTCTTCGAAGTCTACGACTGGAAACAGGCACCTCAAATTATTAAAAAACATCACCACACATAAAGGGCTCATCTCCCTAATATATAAAGAGTTCCTAGAAATCAAGAAGAAAAAGACCTCCAGTTCATTGTTTTTAGGAAATGAATTAAGAGTAAACACTATGCATAGGAAAAGCAATATAAATGACCCCAGAATATAAAAATTCATATTAAAACAAGCTTAAAATGACATTTCTTCATTACCAGTTGTGAAAAATTCAAAGAAGTTTAGCAATACACTCTTTGATGAGGCTGGTGAGAAACAGGCACTCAGTTCCGAGAGGAGTCTGGCAGAAGTGGAATATGATATAACCCTTAAGGTGGGCCATTTGTCAGCGCATTTACGCTTTGAAACAGCAATTTTATGTAGAGAAATTATTGTGTAGATATACCTGCCCATTTACAAAACGAATGTGAACAAAGTTACTCATCACAGTATAGTTTAAAATAACAAAAATTAAAATAAACTCAAACATTCATTATCAGGGCTTGGTTAAACAAATGATGGACTTCTACCATAGGATACTGTATAATTCTACAGTACAATGAAGACTATCTCCATGCAATACTGATACGGAAAGATTTCTAGATAAATACTGCTGAGTGGATAAATAAGATGCAGAACATGTGTTATAGATATAGATGCAGCTATACAGAAGCAGATACATAGAATGCTAGCTCTCATGCCAGAAAAGGAAGGAAATGAGAATGTTTGTTTGCATTTGTTCGTATGTAAATAAAGAAAAGAAACACTGGTAGAATACCCAATAAACTGATTATTAACCATGAGGGTGGGGTGGGATAAAGAGTAAAAAAATTAGAAAAGAGACTTTTTGTAGTGTACTTATTTTTTTAAATATTTTTTCTTGTCAACCAAATGGATGTATTACTATTTAAAAACAAAGAAAAAGAAACCAACGCAGGATGATAGTGATAATTTTGCACAAACTGTGACGGAAACCCCCAATCCAGCCTCCCTCTCCCACATGACAAGCGTTCTAAGATTTCAAGACAGACACGTCCCCTGCATCCCATGGCTCAGGCTAGAACCCCTCACTCTCGCCTTCACATCTGTTTTCTCCCCCTCGCACTCTGAGCTCCTGAGAGAACGGACTGCAGCTCGTATCTCACTCACTCGTGCCCTCAGCTGGGCACCCGTGCTGGCACAGAGGTTTTGTTCGGCAAGTACTTATGAAAAGAGTCAGTGAGTATCTTTCCACATCCGTCATACTGGTTAGCTTGTCACCGCTCAAAATCTGACCTGGATCTGATTACAAGCTGATAAGAAAAGTGAGGGATAGTGAGACTCTTTCCTTTCCAAATTTTTATTCCTTTGACTTCAACTTCCCATTTTTATTCACAAAATTGCATAGTTGCTGGCACATATACTATTATCTCATGTTGCATATGTGGCCAACTAAACAGGTGAGAACATAGTTGTTGTTTTTTCTAAATAAATACCTAATTCCAAATGCACTTTCTAGCCACAGCAATGTGTATATATTTTACAAATTTGAAAGATATTACAGCCAGATGCAAAGAACCTTCACAGTAATTGCCTAAGATCTGCATCTATCAGAACAGGAAGAAGACCCTAGAAAGGGCATTTACCTCAATCTGGAATAACCCACATGATGAAACAGAAGCTAGAGTTAGGATTTCTTATTAGAATGTGTTTTATAAAGGAAAATCTGCAGCCACATAGCACAGAACCACTGCTGTAGAGCGGCCACCAGCTCATACTGTGTCTTGACAAAAAGGAAGATCTCCTTCCTCTGGCGACAAAGCTGTGCCAGAGGTGTGCATCCTCTACTGAAAGACTTGGGTTTTGCGCCAGTGTTGAGACTTGATCATCGGTCACAGGGATCTAAAACAATGACACGTAAAGTGATATGCTTTGGGAAGTACGTAAGGAAGGACACGTGAGGATGACTGAGGGATGATTCTGTCAGAAAGGTGACACGGCATGTCATGTGGCATGGTGTGGTATGAAGCATGCTATGGCACGCTGTGGTGTCATGTGGTGCCATGTACTGTGCTGCGGTGAGCTGCGGAGCCCTAACGCATGACATGACAGGGCAAGTGGGCCGTGCAGAGCACATGGCATGGCGTGTTGTGTGGCGTGCCTTACAGTGAGGGATTCTGCAACAGGAAAACCTAAGGCATCAGAGAACATGGAGTTCCATCCCCACCGAGTCACTGACCTCTCAGTCATTAAACTCTCAGGAAACTCTAGCTTCCTCACTTACAAAAGGAAAATAACACAACAACTAACAGCTAAGTTATATGCTTGCCATGTGCTAAATGAAGTGGTTCAACGGATTATTTCATTTCAAACTTAAACAGTCTGAGGCAGTTTTTAACCACACCCATGCTATTGATAAAGGAGCTAAGGCTGAGAGAGGTTAAGGAACTTGCTCTGAAGAACAAAACCATAAACAACAGAACCCCAAGAAATTCGGGTTCAGGGCAGTCTGATCCCAAAGCAGACACTATTAGCACTGCTCTCAGAATTTCTGTGAGGATTCAAGGGGACTGACTGGTTTGGGGCTGTCTTCTCAAGCGAAGCTAGACAGATCTGAATTCGGAGTCACTGCACAGCCAACGACACAGTAAAGCAGTAAGAAACCATCTCTGCACCCAGTAGATTCAAAGGTTGATCAACATTCATTTCTTACATAAATGAACTGGTTGTGGCAAGAAAGTGTGTGTTCTAGGACTTAAGTTTTACTAAGATTGCATCAAAGTGGATTTTGAAAACTCACAGGCTGGACACCTTTTTGAGGTCCATGGACAAAGAGAATGCTTTTGTTCTGAAATGCAATTGTCATTGGCTACCATTTGCCTTCATACAGTATGCCTTCTCCCCCAGGTTTTCAAAACCCGAGTCCCATGTTCTGCTAGTCATGGGGTATCTGAAACTCAATTTTGGGCTTTGAGCGTTCCTAATTTCAAACACAATCTCATGCTGGAACACAGGCTGTAAGAACAGAAACAAGTAAATGACATTTTGGAGCAAATCTGCAAAAAATTGGAATTTAGAACACATCACTCAGATCAAAGGCAAACCCTCTGACTTGCACACACACACACATGCCGTCGAGATCAAAATCCTGCACATGTAGAAAATTTATTGTGCTTGGAATAAAGAAAATGGACCTCGGAGGTAGCCACACTAATCAAGGAAAGTGACAAGGAAGATTAATGTCCTTAATCAACAGCAGCATTCATTTTGCTCCTCTGAACTATCTGATCTATGGGCCAAGGTAAACTGTGTTTGAAGGAGGAAATAACTCAGCTGTTGATGTGCCAGAGTTTGGAAGTATTGATCCAAGCGGCTCTGAGTGCTTAGTCAGGAAACTACATCACGATTTCTTCCCACTCTCCTTTTATCTCCAGAAAGAAAAAGGACAATAAATAATAAGCAATAAATTTAAAACATGCATAATTTGTGACAAAAGTGCAACATTTCGACCAACTGCACATTCTAAGGGGGTGACGACAATATTGCATTTTTCTAGTGTAACCTACCTACAGGGTGATCAATGCGTTGTGTTTTTACAAAAATCCATTGCGTTTTTAGGGATTTGGAGAGGGTTGCTATTATTTGGAAAGAGAGATGTGCGCTGGCGCTTTGAAAACACGTATGATTTTAGAGGGGAGCAGCAGGAAGTTAGTTCAGGGACAAAGATAACAGCAATGGTGAAGGCTTGGTAACAAGTAGAAAAGATCCTCACTCCAATAAGACAGTGTGAGGGGCAGAGGGTGTTCGGGCCAGAAGGGGTGGTGGGGCCCCTGGAGCCGGGCAGAAGGCTTTATGGAGGTGGCAGGAAGCAAGCACCTGGTGATTACTTTAGAGCACAGAAGTGACTTGAACCATAGGTTCAATAGTGCTTCCACAATGGCAGCATGCAGGTTTGGAGGTCATGTCAAATGAGTGTGTGATCTTTTAAAGTTATAAAAATAATAATACATAGTCACTACTAAAACATTTTAAAACACTGAAATTAAAAAGAAGAGTCCCTATGCCTGCCCCTGCCTGCTATTTCTCAGATATAACAATAGATACTATTTGGGGAGATGCAGGCATTTTATTATTTTCTATTTAAATATGATCATTACATATATTTATTCATACTGTACCAGATATATATATATATATATATATACTATGCCAAATAGAATATATATAATACCAAATATATATACACATATATTCCATACCAGGGCCATATATACTCTATAGATAGATAGATCTACATATGTATCTGTATATATATATATATATATATATATACACACACACACACACACTTATTTATTTATTTATATGTACTATGTATACATATGGACATACTTGTGTGTGTATATATCTATATACTATACATAGTTATATATGTATACTCTGTTTGTTCTACAAAGGCTATACTTCCATTTAGGTATATAGAGATCTACCTTACATTATTAAAAGTTGATATTCCATAAAATTAATATTCTAAAATTCATTTAAGCATTTGCCTTCTGTTGGACATTTATGTTGTCATCCATTCTTTTTTTTTTAACAATCCTGCAATGAATATCTGTGATGTATATGACTTCTTGAGGAGACCGCTGAGGTTCAGAAATGTAAATAATTTTAAATGTCTTTTATTTACTACACAGCCATATGCAAATGGCCTGGTAAAATGCTTTTTTGTGTCCCACCTGTACGTCAAACTGGAAATATTAGTGGAAAACACAGCAAGGAAAGCACAGGACCAACAGTACAGAGGCCGACAGAAAGAGCGGCTTCTGCAGATGCTGAGGAAAAACGCGAACACCCATCCCCCACACTACCGTTAGGCTGACTCCAGGCTCTGGGAAGATCTCTCGGGTTCGAAAGGATGCCCTTTCACTGCAACAGAGCCTGGTCGGGGCAGCTGCACGCCACTGAAGGGGTTCGGGCTCAGTCCTGGAGGATGAGGACGACTTACATAGGCTAGAGTAGGTCCAGAATTTCCAGAGACAGAGGGTTGGTGCTTTGATGTTCAGTCAAATAAATTCAAGTAGTTACTTGAATTTCTATATATTCCACCTAAATTTTGCACACCATCTCACACTTTTTGAGTAGTCTGAAGTGGATCTAACATATTTGAGGGCAAAAGTAGACTCTCTAAACAAGCTAGTAAGTGAACAGTAAAACGGTTCAGGTAAAACTGTAAGTAAGTAAGAGCTTGCAGTGGATACTGCATTTCTTTGTTCTGTGAGATCTCATAAAAGGAGAGCAGAAGCCAAAACCAAATGTGTCCCGGAAAAGGAACCGGCAACAAAGTACTATGCCAATAATTCAATATGAGCATTAAATTTTCATGTTTTTTAAAAAACTTCTAAAAATAACCTGCAGACATTATCCCATACATTTGGTGCAAGCAGCCCTGGACCCTAACAATTAAACTTTGTTTTCGTTAAGGACTAAAATCACAGACTGAGCCACAAACCAAAGTCAATTCCACTGAAGTGTTTTTCTAAACTGTGGTTAACAATGAGCTGGAATTAAATCTGGCCCTCAACATGAGGGGTTCTGAAATAAATGCTTTTTGAAAAGAGCAGCAGTTGGAAGAAAATCCGAGAACCGAGCGTTTCCTTCCCCGAGTGTGTGGAGACAGGCCTGCCGTCCGAGCTCTGTTTTATTGTTTTTGCTCCGAACTCACGTGTGCTGTTCAACACACTACTTTTTGTTGCCTGGAAGTTGGTAAGGCAGATTCCCTTGTAGTCTGAGAAGAAACCAAGTTTTAAAGCAAAACTGCCTTTCAGCGGCTGGTTACTGTTTGCCAGTTGTCTCCAGAGGCTTGATTTTTTTTAATGAACCCCTTGAAGGGAATTTTTTAATACTTGAGATTTCTTCTCTGAAAGGCAAGATTAATGATTTCAATATTATTTCTTAACATATCTTTATAGTCTATACATGAATGTTTTCTTCGTAACTAAAACACATGGAAGGAAACTTAAAATTTGAATACTTGCTATGTGCCTGCCAGTCACCACGCTAGGTCTCAATCATTGGCTTAAAGTGCCAATCATGCCAATCAGTAAATACATGGAAATTCTAAAGTGGGGTCTTGGTAAGAGCACGAGAATTATGAAGATAAACCAAAATCTAACAATGATACAATAAACATAATATTGTTCTGTGTTTATTTAACTTCATTCATCTAATGCCTACCATGTGCTTGGCATTTATCCCCATTTCTGGGGGCTTAATAGTGAATGAAACAGATATACCGGGGCGGGCAAAAGTAAGTTTACAATTGTGAGCACACAAACAGAATTTATTCTTATATTATTCATTGATTATTATATTATTTGCCATCTGAACAACTGGAAGCCGGAAGCAAACAAAGAACAAACTGCTATATGGGCATGGCAGAGACTGCTAACTGTCCCCACACGCTGTGTCTGCCTTGTCCTTCCCTTTAGCAGTGGACACCCCACCCCCCGCAAATGCCCGAGGAGTTTTAGCCACCTGGCTGCAGACTACAGACACTTCCCAACCCCCCTTCCGTGTGGACACAGGACTGGAATGTCAATGGAAGAGAGATGAGCTGTTTCTGGATCACGACCTTAAAGAAGAAGCTGGTTGCCCTTCCCATGAGCTAGTCCATAAACATGGTCTAGATAAAGAAACCAAGAGCTCAAGACAACATAGAACTTGGGATTTCAACGATTAATGCATGATTGCCTCTTAGTTAGTCAGGGTTCTGGAACAGAATCAGGTTTGCGTTAAGGCCACTTCAGTATTCTCAGAACTCTACTCATTTCAATGGTTCTTTCCCAAAATTTATCATCGTAAACCTTCATGTTACAGTCAAGCTTTATGCAAGTATGTGTACATGTATCTTTATTTTCATAAACCAAACATTCATGGAGTTACAGTGATTAAATCATCTATAGGTATTCAAAAATGCAAATACTTAGATTTTCAAACTAGGTTTATTTCCCAGAGGGCTTGCCAGCCTTGACCATTTTATTTAAGAATTTTGTAATGGCATGAACTTTGCTGATATTCAACTCATCCATCACCAACAGGATCTGTATGTTAAGTTATTTCTCTAACAACTCTGATGAATTTGTGATGACTCATTTACATTCTCATTCTCCAACTGATATTCTGGTTTCCTAGTTGCAAAGTGTCTGGGTAGAAGCAAGGAGCCACCTGTAGCCGTGAAATCCATCCAAACCACAGACCTCGATAGGGGTCTCCAGCAGGCTTCTCAGTAAATGGGTTAACTAAAAATTAGGAAGAGTTGCTGGTAAATCCATCAGTCTGGACTACATGCAAGAAGTACAGACATTGCTTTTTAATGTGCTAAGGTGGCTCTTTAACTTCTACAAAATTAAAACTCAAGTGCAACTGTGAGCACTGTGGAGGTATGTGAATCATAAGCATTCATCAAATGTCATGCCTAAATTAAGTCTTATCATCAAATAGTATTTATTAAACGCCCACATACTGCATACACATGGCAGTATACAAGGCACATTAAACAACAGAATGCTGTACTTTCAGCCATGAAAATACTTCATAATAAAATGCCAGACTGCTGCTGGAGGTCATCAAGGTTACTCTTTTACTTGAATATTCTCACCATAAATTTCAAATAAACCATGGAATGGGGTGACTTCTCCCATAGGGTGCAGTCTTCACTAAAGGGCTTCATGTTCAATTATCCTTGACATAACTGAATGAAAGGCTTATACTGCAACTCCAACTACGCTTCCTGTGGATATGACAAGGCATTCTCAGAAAAATCACTCATGTGTAAACTCATGTCATCTGACACTGTGCTTTATAAAATTATGGCACGATAAGAAACAGTGAGAAGGAATGTCTACATGTAAATTGTCAAAGTACCATTTTGTTTTAGACTTGAGTATACTATTCATTATTTATTGCTATTGTCTTTTGTAATTACTTTTGATAATACACAGACTAAAATAATTCATAAAAGCTGAACAAACAAAATATTTGACAATAACGGCACCAAAATTACATTTTATATCTACAGGCAAAGGACACAGACAATTGCCAGAAAAAAATAGAATTTTTGGTCAGTCAACTGATGTTTTGTCTACCAAACATTAAAAAAATGTTTTTATATCATATAATTGACTTTTAAAAACTAAACTATATGACTCAACCTGCTTCTGCATCTCACAAAGCAGATACTGAGACAGTTTTACATCTGAATGAGTTATGTTATTCCTCGTAAGTTTTCAACTCCTTAGTCACTTTCATATAAAATATGCTCATTATTGCACCAGCTCCATTGTTTAATTTCCCAATCAGCACATCTAACTGCCTGCAGTGTGCTCAGCACTGTATTAGGTAACATGAGTGTTACCAAAGAAGCAAAAACAGGTCAAAATAACAATTTATATCTTTCCAGATCAAGTTCCAAAACAGCCTAATTCTTTTCTACCCTTCTGTAAAATTAAAAGGCACAAAAAAGTACGCTAAGAGGAAATCTTTACCACTGATGGATTCCTTAGCTAACATGGTGTTAAATCACGAAACTATGACTGTGCCTCTTTTTGGCTACTCCTCTTCCTGCCCTAGGCAGCCCCTAGGCTGTGAAAAACACTCATTCCCCAAGATGAACAAGACTGAAGTCTCAACACGGCCCTTGTTCGTCATTATTTAAGATGTCAGGTTTTCAAAGAACTTGGGCAGCCCAAAAGGAATATCCTTATTGGTCAATAAAGGACTGATTATGCCATTATGGAGATGGGAAATTTAGAGCTTAGGAAAAAATTAAATAAAAGGTGTATTATTTAGGAAACTCTGTGGCTACGTCTCTGGTATCCTCGTGAATGAACTCCAGATAAATGGCCCGACCTGATAATGGAGCCCTTTGGGGCATCAGTCACTGCATTTTCTTGGATGAGGTTCAGGTTATACCCACCATATACTGTGTTCGGTCTCTAATGAATAATGTTATGGTAAAATCTTAGAGCAATGAGTTTCAGATGGTTTGCTATAAATTAATGTAGTAGTAAATTTGTTAATTAAGGATATAATTCTTTACCTTAAAGTAGTTCATAAATTAGGCTTTAATTGCATTATCCTTTCCTTAAGTATTTTATTTTAAGTGGCTTCTCACATAAGAGCCCCAAAGACAGTAAAGCATAAATCTATGAGACATGTGGGTTTCTATCTCATTAGCTATAAACTAGTATCATGCTTTGTTAGTTATATTAGAAAAATAGTCTTTCTTTTTATGGTAAAACAGTATCACATCAAATCTAATTAAGGAAAAACTAAAGAGAGTACTTTATCATGTAATTTACTGCAGTGGTTCCAAGAATAAATGAGGAAGTATCATATGTCTATAATATAATCCTTTGATGCCTAAAGCTAATTTCTGATAAATAAACCAGCACAAATAAAGGAGAACTCATTTTAAACCGGTAACATTTACACTATGCAATACTATGCAGCAGAAAGAAAGAAAGAGCTCCTATCCTTTGTGACGGCATGGATGGAACTGGAGAGCATTATGCTAAGTGAAATAAGCCAAGTGGTGAAAGTCAAA